>JAYEPQ010000013.1:2572500-2841528 GCA_036321105.1 Dracaena cambodiana
GGAGGGACCTCGGGCGCATGCTGAGTACGTGGACGGCTGGGATTTGTTGGATGTGAATGGGCACTGGATGTGGTCACCGCTGGTGAGATTAGATGGGGGGTTGTGGTTAAAGCGGAACGGTGTAACGTTTCCGAGGGAGAAGGAATGGCGGTTACCTCGGAGCCACCGTAACGGTTGTGCTGCCTACTTGGAATCTTTGGGGGAATCTGCTTCGAGAAGAATCTGAAGGAGTGAATCTTCTTTTAAAATGGGGATGAGAAATGGCACGGAAAAGGGAAACATTGGCAGTTTATTACCTCGTAATGCGTGCAGGGTTTTTTGTTGCATCTAAACATAATAATCATTCTGCCTTTTCTCTTCCTGTCTCCAAAATGGAATGATAGAATTATTTAATATTTATCTCATGGTAGAAGCAAGTGTTACTGTATAAGTGCCATTCTTAATATAGCTAGCTATTTAACACGAAAAATATGAGAATATCCAAGGACATTTTGACATACTCTCGAGGACATTTTGACATACTCTCGAGCACGCATAAGAATGTGTTTGATTGTTTGAAAATAGTGAAAATAAAAAAAAAAATTAAAAATAACTTTAAAAAATAATAGAGTAGAAGTATCATATTATTAGAAATAACTTCCAAAAACAATAGAGTAAAAGTATCATATTTCATTTACTTTTAGCATTTGTTTTTTACTTTTTAAATAAAAAAAAGATGAAAGAAAAATAAAATATTTATTTTTTTAGAAGAAAGAAAAAGAGAAAATGACACAAAATAATATTATATTATTACTTTTTACTTTTAGCTCTATTTCCATCCAAAATAACTTCTATTTTATTTCTTATCCAAACAAACATAGAAAATAGTAAAAATAACTTTACTTTTACTACTTTCATGCAAACAAACACATCCTAAGTAGAAAAAATTCAATGGCTTTCATTCAATAGCGAAAGCCGCTCTAATTCTTCACACATCTTAGAAAGCCGCTCTAATTCTTCACACATCTTAGACGCTAATTCTTCACATATCTTAGACGATCTTTTGTCATCGCACATCGTCAATGAGGTCCATGAGCAAGGCCTCATCACCATTATAAGAACCCACACTTTTTTAAAAAGGAGGGATAGAGAAATAACCCCCCCTTATTGTCCTTATATTTTCTTCTTGTATTTTCTTTCTTTTGGTCGTTATAAGAAAAAGCTGTAATTTCAATAAGGAAATTCATTTTTTTTAGCAAAAAGAAAAATATATCCACCCTTCTCACCGGTCCAGACCGTCCAATCCGTAACACCACTTACCTTATGAAACAAGTGACGTACGTTGCATCCCTCATGATACAAGCACAGTACAAGTGATGCATACATTGCTTCAGAGCACGAGATAGATAAATTATTTAGTAATACCATCACTAAACATTTAACGTAAAACTATCGCACGAAACTGTAAACATCAGTACTTTCTTGTACAATTAAAACTACTGATGTTTCGCGGGAAGGCAAAAATTCACTACTAACTCCAGCATGAGCAAGCAGTATCACAAGACTGGCAGAAATGTCAACTTCTTTTTGCAACAACATAGCATTTTGTGGACTACAAAATTCTGTATACAGCGATTTACATGGTTTACATCAAACTATAATATATATACAACATTCAGATTTCGAAATCTAACTTCACAAACTGATATTGATTACTTTGCGCATAGGAAGAAGCGTGTTCAAGAACAGATTACACTCACCGGAGGCTCATAGAAACGTTAAGTTAATCTCCCAAGAGGCAGAGAGGTTGCCGCATACTGAGCTCAGCTTTAAGCCTGGGGTATTTCTCTAAATCATTAGAACTGGCCAAGACTTTCTGCATTGCATGAGACAGTGCTGAAACATTAGATACCTGCCATCAACTTCTATTGATAACTAATCGGAGGGAGGGAAGACATTACCAGTGCAGCATGATGAGCTTCTTGTAAAATATTTCCATCAATCTCTAGTCTCGCAATTGGAAACTCCGGAAGGTGTCCTGACTGTTTTTTGCCGAGCAAATTACCAGGCCCACGAAGAAGAAGATCCGCATTCGCCAAGTAAAATCCGTCGGACGATTTTTCCAGTACCTTCAATCTGTCAAGAGTGCCAGAGGTTGAAGACAGGAAAATGCACTTTGATTTTCTTCCTCCACGTCCGACCCGTCCTCTCAATTGATGCAACTGAGCAATTCCAAATCGCTCAGCATTCACGACAACCATCATGGATGCATCAGGAACATCAACGCCGATCTCTATCACTTGGGTTGCAAGTAGAATTTGTGTTTCTCCAGTTCTAAATTTCTTCAGTGCAGCTTCTTTTTCTTCACTTCTCATGCGACCATGCAGCAAGCCACATTGGTAATTTTCAAACTTCTCCGATACAGACTCAAACTCAGCAGCGGCAGCTCGAAGCTGGGGTAACTGTTCAGATTCCTCGATGACAGGATAAACAAGATAGACTTTTCCCCCGCCTATCAGCTCATCTTGCATCATCTGCATAGAAATAGAAATCATTCTATACAGCTCTAAGAGAATAACAAAAAAGTACTGCCTTAGCCAATGAAAAAAAAAAAAAAAACCAACATTTGGGGACAATAAGAAACCAACATATTTCACCAGAAAAGCTAGCAAGGTGCCTGTCAACCAAGGAAGGTTCACAATTTAACTCGTTGTTGAAGCAACAAAAGAGGGTTAAGAAGACCAAAACAAACTACATTATTGGGGCATTACGAATCGATCATCTACTTGGTCGCAAAGGATTTTAGGTCTAATTATCAGGGAGGGAGTGTTCGTCCAAATTCAGTTGTTTCTAGAATTCCAATATGATGAGTGGTTGGGGTTAACGACAAGCAAGTTGGAAGGAGAATCGCTGGAGCGTAGCACAACAACAACAACAACTAAACTTTTTATCCCAAGTACTTTGGGTAGGTTACATGAACCAAAAGATGATCATGCTGGATCGATCACATGGATGATCTTTATCCACTCATTCCTATAAAGCAATACATTTTCATTTAAACCTCTAACGTCTTTCTGTATCACCTCCATCTATATTTTCTTCGGTCTTCTGTTCGCTCATTTAACTTGTCCTACGTTGATAAGCTCCCCTCATTGAACTTGTGCATTAGAATGCCTGTCGCACATGACCAAACTATCATAGTCTATTTTCTCGCATCTTTTTTTCAATGAGGGTACGCCTATTTTATCACAAATATCCACATTTTTCACTTGATCTCTTCTGGCATCAGTGCATATCCAATGAAGCATGTGCACATCACTGCTACGGTTAATTTTTGGGAATGATGCCTTTTTATAATCAAGCATTTCGTGCCTAATAACATTGCAATATATTATGACACGAGCCAAAAATTGTCACATATTATGTCATGAACCAAAAATTGAATCATTGTAATTCAATAACCATTAGATAATCCATTCTACTTGAATTAAGTAGAGCTTCTGTTTCTTTCCATTTTTTCCTTCACCTTTTTCTCAGATGTGTCAAGTACGAGTGCGATTTCACAAATATTTGCATCTCTCCATTTTGGAGAATGTTTAATCAGACACCTTTCAATGAAATGTAAAGGGGGCTTGTGCCTCACAATTTCTCATAGAAAAGAGGATGAGTAAAGAAAGGTCACAAAGATAGCAAGAAATGAGGAGCTAATTATGCTTTATGATGAAAATCCTTATCCTCTTCATTTTGGAGAATGTTTCATCAAACACTTTCGACTGAAGAGTTTTTTCAGTTACCCTTCAAATCTTACGATTTATATATATGCCCCAAAATCTCAATATCAGACAAATATACCCTCCCAACCCCAACCACCGCCTCCTACCCCACAAACAAAAGGAAAAAAAAAAAATGAGAAAGGAAAAAAAAAATCATACAGACCCTGAAGATGCCCCTCAAGTTACTTGTGATTAAAAAAGATGTACAACCACTTCCTTTCTCGTTAATTTTCCAGGAAAATTTCTCATCCATCTCTTCTTTCTCCCCCCATTTCTTCTCTCCTTTTGAAACAAAATTCAATTGAGCCTTCTTTTCCCATCATTTCCATTTTAAAGTGATGTTTCTTCTTTCCTCTCCATTTTTTTCCTTTTTACAGTAATAAAATAAGGCGTGAGCTCTTTAGAGAGAAGGAGGGTAGTTATTTAATTGTATAGCAATAGTATATAATATAGGTTAATATTGCCTTTTCATTCCACTTGTTTAATAGAAAAGGTACTTTGAGTCACTTATATGATTTGGGGGCATATATCTACATATCTAAGATTTAGGGAGTATGTCTAAAAACCCTTACAAATGAAATGCTGTGGAGGCATGTGCCTCCAAATTTTTCAAAGGAAAAGGTGGGAAAATAGAGAAAGGTAGCAAGAAACGAGGGGCTGATTATGCTCTCTTAGTACCAGATATGTACTCTGTCAATGAAACGTTTGATAGCCAATTAGTTGTGACAGGAGAAGCCTATAATGCTGTTATTGCTAATAGATTATGTGGCTATGAAATTCCAAAAAGGGAAAGAGAGAAAGAAAGGGAAAAATTGGAGGACAAAATCAGATTTCTAGAATTATTATGAGATATAACAAATACCTGGTAGACATTCTCAAAACCAGTCTCATTTCCTTCAAGGACAAATGTCTCAACAGGTGTTCTTCCTGGAGGCAGATCAGTTATCTGGAAGATAAGAAGATAAAAATATCAAGATAATTAGTTAAAATTTGAAGTCAGAATCAACCAATTAAATTTCAAAGAAATAACCAATTGAAACTATAAGAGGTGTTGTATCTAAGGAGAATCAATTAGAGAGTGCAAGGTATAAAATATGAATCAAAAAGTCGAGATTATTGGTGTACAACATTTAATAAAAAATCTCTGTTCAATAATTCTTTGTATGCTTAAGGACTTGAAGGTTAATTGATTCAAACATGCATGTAAGCTGCATAAACTGAGCACAGTTGAAAGCTTTACACCTTTCTTAAGTCAAAAAAGCAAGATGTACATAAATCTCTTCCACAAGTGAAGATTTTTCAGAAGGAAAAGATTGCATGTGTTGCATATAATGAGAAATAAGATAACAAAGAATCATGCACTCACTCAGATGAACAAGGGTAAGTCTGATACGTGCTTTTGAACTACCACCTAAAAGGAGGCAAATGGACAATTAATCAATCATCTACATAAATCACAGAAATTCAAATTAAGAGTTCTGTTTAATGTTTTTATTCTTCATCTAGCAAGGATGGTGATGTCAGTTTCACATTTTGTGAGTTATGAAAGGCGCTGTAAATGAGTCTTGTACAAGCTGGAACTGTGTGAAAGTAGATGCCATAGAGTGCTAAACGATACAAGGAGAAAAGTCCCATGACAAGTGTAACGACCATGTCGTTTTGAAACCCACCACTTACATTTCCCCCCTAATTTCATCTTTTCTCTAATTACAATTTCTGCTTTATGGCATGATCATTTGACTTGGGATCAAGCAATGTCAATGGCACTCTTGCAAATTGCAAGAGAGGATGGTTGGGAGAGAACACCGCCATACCTCTTTTATGACACACTATTCCCCTTTCCACTCCCTCTACTTGAGTACATGCCCCTCCTCATTTTTATCAACTCATCCTCTTCATCTTCCTCTATCTTCTTATTCATCTTATTCAAAAATTCAAGTTTTAGCTCCAAGAGAGAGAGCTTCTCCAAGGCAAAATCTTCTTCAAGTCTTTCATTGAAGTCTCTTCTTCAAAACCTTGCGATTTTAGATAGTTATACGTCTCATTAGAGCTTTGCTCTCTACCTATAGAAATTTTGAACTTTCTAGCTCATCTAAGCTCCAAGAAGTCACCATTTGGTTATCAAAGCAAGAAATCACATATCTAACTATCTCCAATAAGAAACCACATACTCTTGCACTCTTTAGCAAGTAACCTTATTGTCCAGGGCGCTAGAGCTTCATATTTTTTTGATCCGCTACTCCAATTACGTTGATTTTTCTTTTGTTAGAAAGATAATTGAAAATCCTACAACTTTTGTTATATTTTCTTCTAAAATTCCAACGTTAAACCCGTCAAAAAATGACTTCAGTCATGTGTAATGCAAAATGAGGATCTGCGGTCATCTGGACACCCTTTTAGGTTTTCGAGCATAACTTTTGATTTAAAACTCTAAATGCATTGATTATGGTCTTCCTGGAAAAAAAATTCAATTCCCCACAACTTTCATATTTTACTCTTTTCCTAATTCACCTCTTAACCCCCATAAAATCGGATTCAAAGTTGATGACTGTGCAAAACACAAATCAACATCCAAGATCCGCATTTGGACCCGATCCATATTTTGGTGCCAAACACGTATCAACAATTCGCATTTCTATTGGGCCATATGTTATTTGGATTCATAATCTGCATTTTGCTAGTGCAAAATATCGATGACGTCATCTGCTTACGGACCCGAGCAGCGTTTGGACTAGCCCTGACTATCGGGCCGTGCCCGGCCCGGCTTGGGCACGGCCCGTGCCCGGCATGGCCGTGCCGTGCCGTGCCGCCGGCACGGCACGGTTGTCCGGGCCTAGGCCTGGGCTCGGCCCGCCTGCATGGCACGGAGGGCCCGTGCCGTGCCCGGGCCGGCCCGGATTTTTTATAAAACAAAAAAAAAATTAAAAATAAAGAGGAAACATATTACATATAGCTTCATTTAATAAAATTTAACAAGAAGTAATAACAATAAAAACAAATATTATATTATATCTAATCTCATTATATTCATATAATTGCTCTATAAATCTCTTTAGAAGTTATACAAAGCCCGAAAAGAGAGGAGAGGACCCTAACCGTCGCCCTCAATTTGTTCTTAATATATTTTTTAAGAGATTTATGAGTTAAAAATTACAAAAAAAAAAAATTGAAAATACATGAAAATCCTTACAAATTTAAATACTTTTAATCAAACTTCATTTTCTTCTGGTAAGCCTAAGGTCTCTAGTACAACTTCATTAGTCAAGTCTTATTCTCTATCTTCTGCGTCGTACCAATCCCCCCACGGCTATTTTGACTGTTAGGGGAAAAATCTGCAATTTAAAATTGCAAGAAACCCTCCAACGGCTATAAAAATAGCCGTTGGGGGGCTATTTGCAAAAAAAAATTGCAAAACCCCCTAAACACCCCCAACGGCTATATTTTAAAAAAAAAAATTATTTTGGCCGCACCGGGCCGTGCCTGGCACGTGCCGCCGGCACGGCCGGCCTCGGCTCGGACACGGCCCGAGCCGTGCCGGGCGTGCCCAACGGGCCGCCCGGCCCGATAGTCAGGCCTAGTTTGGACCCAATCCGCTTTTGATTATGATCTATGTTTTCTTGTAAGCCTACACACCAGTTCAATAAAATCATCAACTTTTGATTCTGACCTGCGATTGAGCTGATCTTGGGCTAATTGGAAAGATAATTAAAAAATTACAACTTCTTTCTTATAATCTTTTGCTAATTCCAATTTTATTCTTATCAAAACTTACCTTGAAGCAACAGTTGCTGCACAACAGCAATATCCCTCGAGACATTCAGTATAACATTGATATTTTTTATCCCAAATATTGATTAAGCCCATTCAATGCTTTTTTGAAAGAGATTTCAATACTCTACAACTCTCATTTACACGAATTTGTCTATCCTAAATATATAAAATATAAAAAATATCTAAAGTCTCTAAAATTGCATGACGACTGAGCAATGGTGGAGTTGCTGAAACTCTGCATGGCTCACCATTTCCCTTGCGAACTTCGCCTAACCGCAAGGCCCGCCTCATCTTAATTTTATTTGCATGATTTTGATATCACTTTGATTATATAATTACTTCTTAATCCATCAAACTTCAGATAATTGTATACTTGCATGCTAACCACCCTTCTAATTCGTGTCATGTAGCCTACTTGAACACGTACTTCGATTTTGACTTGCTTGTAATATTTCTGTTCTTGGATGTGACTCAGACTTATATGTTAACCATGATACTTACCCTGTATAATACTACCTATAATCTGACGTATGTTGATTCCTAAATATGTAAGTTAACACAATAAACGGAGTGCGGAAGAACTGAATGGTGGAATGAAACACGTATTATACAAGTTGGATTGCATAGCTGCATTGGCCTCGTATAGTCGATATCTATTATTTAATACTAAGTCGGGGATATATTGATACTTAGCGGTGTGGTTGGTCCAAGGAAGACTATCGTCAAGGCCATGATTCTGATTATGCACGAGAAAAAAGATGCACTTTGCAGTGCAGCTGGTCCAAGAGAGACCAACGGTCAAGATCATGATCCCGAATATGCACGGGATAAAACTACACTTAGCGATACAGTTAATTTAAGAGAGACCAACATTATGACTGTAGTATTGAGTATGCACAATACACTTCTAAAATATATGAGTTCCAGCCACCAGTAAGTTCCAAATTGAAAACATGATTAATAGTATTTTAAGATACATGTGGTTAACCTAAAACCCATGTTATTCTGAACCCACTTTAATCCTATTCTTATCTAATAGGATGAAAGATAGTATTTTAGGTTATGTTGTTACTCGGTGAAACCTGCTATGCTAACTGATGTTTAATTCTCATTATTAATCCTGAGCATCAAAGATTTTACTTATCGTGCTTGAGTTTCTTATGATTCATTGATCATTAGCCTTTTCATAATCTTATGCTCTTTAATATTTTTCTCATTATTGTTAATTTTGATCATGTGTGCGATTCTACTTCTTGATGTGTCTGATCCTCGGGTTACCTCCACATGCCCAGGTATTAAAAACTTCAACCAGGACCTGTCGATCCTTCCTTCCAGACGTAAGCAGACCCCCAACACATTGAAGATATTCCTTCCAATGTAATCATCTCATGTTTTGCAGCAGCTATATATGGCTTAATTTGTATTCATGTTGTTCAGAGAGAAGGACAGTTGTCCTTCTCTGTTGTAATATAATCTACTATGGGCAACATCCCTTATAATCATTTGTATCGTAATCGTATTCAGAAATGTTCTGGAAAATGCAATGAGATATATATGGATTATAGTAATGTAATTCCTTCATATTTATACACACTCAAGCATGTTCTTTATTATAAAAGGCCTCGTATAGTTGCTTCTGGGGTACCCAACGGTAATGTCATACTAAGAAAATGGATACATCATTGAAACTTTTGGGGAATAATTTGGGGATGTTACACCAAATGTGATGGTCACCTCTTGAATTATGAGGAATCATATCTGGAATCCAAGAGGGTCACCTCTAGGATCTCACAAAGTTAAAGTGTTGGCACGATGAGGATGTCATATTCTAAATGGGGAAGTGAATAATAGTCCAAGGGGATAATCCCATATGGTAGGCACATAAAAGTTTATGATCTGCAATAATTTCAATGACAAAAATCAATTATAGCTAGCATGTGAAAGGAGGAATCATGAAAAAAAAACCTATATTTAAGCGTGCTTATACAAAGCATGTCAGGATGGAGACCTGAGGAGCCCTGCCTGCAACAATATAATGAATGCATGTATCGTTGTGTGTGTCTGCATGGTGCGCAATTTGAGATGACGCCAATTTTAAAATGTCAATACCAATCACGATTTTGATTTGCCTTTCTGGCATCAGTATCAGGAGTTTCAGATCAGAGTATCATAGAGTTAAGAGCAGGGACAGAGAGAGCTTTTCAAACTCTACCCAGAATAGCCAAAATGATGACTTTCACAAATATGCATAGAGTTATAAGGAAACAAACTTGATCAGAGATATATGAAAAATGAAAGCGAGGAAGTGAGGAAGTCATTTATCGTGCTAGTTAACAAGGATAAAGGAGGTGAACAGAAAGACAGCTTACTTCAGGTTTCTAATCCAAGTGAGGCAACCCACCCCCAAAAAACAAAAAGCCTTCATAGAAGATTAAGAGTAACAAAATATAATCTGCACTCATATTCATGGCATGATGTGGTATTACTTATTGGAAGTATCAAAAGAAATAAACATCAGCATATACATATTGCTTCCAAGTAGTAACTTCTCAACCACCATGGGTTATACACTAAAACCATATATTACAAGTATAAATTCTAAACTATCTATATCACTAACCAAAGGTAGATTCTTAGATAGCAATCGCAGTTTTAAGTATAAAAGAAAAACATTAAAACTTTAGCGCCTACCTGTGTTAGAGACATGTCTCCAAATAGAGCCAGAGCCAGCGTTCTGGGAATAGGAGTTGCTGATATCGCAAGAACATGAGGAGCCATATAACCTTTATCTCTAAGTGAATCTTCCAAGGATGCCAGGCTTGTCTTAAAGCTAGTTGAAGTGGAATACAGCTGCAAGTTTACACCATCTTTATGGGCATTTTATTAAAGTAAGAAGCAATAATAAAACTCCAAATGAACTAGAAATCTTCAAGGATTAGAATTGACTTAGGCAACACACACTAAAGATTAGGCATTGAAGAGTTCAAATACAATTAGAACATGAGATTGAACTAAGCAAAATAGTTGCAGTACTCTAACTATATGTATAAAACACGCAAAAACTATAAAGAAATCATTCTGCAAGACAGAATTCTGATGCAAATGCTAAATGGTAATTAAATAAAAATACACAACACACAAGCAAGAGATCAAAAAAAGCAAATTTTTTAACTTGCCTCCCTCAATGGCCTATTTCTTTACAAAGAAAGTAGTCAAAACAGAAACCTCAGAACCTCTCTCTTGTCTAAACATCTCATACAAACTTTCATGCAACTGGAAATTGCCAAAATCTATGCATAAACAATAGATGGCCTCAGTTTCAAATCCAATGGAGTTCCAGATTGACTAGACATGACAAGAAGGCAAGTTCATTCAAGGAATAGCAATGTGATTAACGGTTGAGTCGGTGTAGAAGTGTCAACCCATTGTTGGGGGGATTAGGGTTTTTCATGCATATACTGAATACCCATATGCACACACAGGCACACATATGTACACTTGAACTTGTGTGCACACCCAGAAGGCAACAATCAGGTGGTAGTGCTATGAAATATACCTTGCTGTTGAATCTTCCTCTCTGGATGACACCAAAACGGTGCTGCTCATCTACAACTGCAATACGTAAAGCTGAAAACTCAACCTTATCAGCAATAAGACTGTGTGTTCCAATGACCATTGCAATATCCCCGGTCTGAAGACCCTGTTGACGAACAAGAGCTCAGGATTAAATTGATAAAAGATTAACCTTGCAAAAAATAAACTCCAAAGATGAGCACATACATTGAGAATCAGTCGTGCCTGCTTTGAAGGGGTGGAACCTGTTAGTAAGGCGATAGAAGGTTTACAGTTATCATCCTTGAACTTCTCCAATAAAGAAAGTAAATGGTCATAATGCTGGACTGCTAGTAGCTCAGTTGGAACCATGAATGCAGCCTATGCATGATCAAGCATAAACTGTCATCAGCTAAAGCCATCATATATCATACTAATACTATATATAGGTATTGTGAACATTTGAAAAAACCTTCCAGCTTAAGCATTGTCAAGTTAGTATCATTGTAGCCACAGTTTTATTCAAACCAACCTGAAAACCTGAGCTAACAACCTCCATACAAGCCAGAAAGGCAACCACAGTTTTTCCACACCCAACATCACCCTGAAAAAGATTATTTGTTTAGAAGTACTTAAAACATCATCAGAAGATGCAATCCGTTTTAAAACCATAAAAGAAAAATATTGACTGCAGGAAATCATAAAGGATGAAAAAAGGTATCAACTATAGATGTGGGACAGTTTGAAACTAGCATAGTAGACTACCCTATTTCTTTAAAATAAGTGACTTTCTACTGATTGGTTCAAGTTCGGCAGAAACTGCCAAGCATGCACGCACACACATACATCTGAAAACTAGAAAGTATATACATGACAAATAAACACAAAATATAAAGAAGTGCTAGGGTTGATTTGAAAGCCTAACACGAATTCATTCTGAAGGAGATGAGATCAACAGGGTGGAGTCTTTTGGAAACAAAAAATGGGCGAAGAAGGCATTTTAGCCGAAATTGGAGGATAAAGGTTTCAGAATCACTTAATTTCTCATCCCTGCCTAATTTATGCGTGTAGATCAAAATGAACAGTGAGGATCACTGATAGGATTGTCCACAGTAGAGCTCACGGACTTTATAGTTTGAGAACCTACGTCAAAAGATCATTTGCTCCCTCCCTCCCTCATTAGCTACAGTGTCTATCTACCCAAATTGGCTACAATTTAGCTCGTGCATACAAAACATCTTAATTTTTAAAATTTTTAAATCTAATTCACACATCTACTTCACCACCTAGTATACATGCATACCAAATTTTATGGGCATACACAATCATATTTGAGCTTGGATACAAAATTATCATTTGTTTGAAAACATAACAGCTTATAATGATAGATGGTCAAATCAACCTTATAACCCAAACCTTGAGATATTCATGAACCCGAGGGTATGGAGACCCAATGGAATTAAAAGATGGGGTAAGGTGGTATGTTTACACACTAGCCCCGGTTACACATAATTATATTACATGTTGGCCTAGAGGCTTATTTCACAAGATATGTTACCTCATTGCTCCTAAAGTTTCTCATCCCAAAAGAAATTCATCAAATTAGAATTCAATTACAACAAAGAATCCTTATGCAAGCAGCGTTACCAAAAATGATTCTAAATTGATTAAATTGGTTAAATGATTTGCAAACCCTTTTTAATAGAATTGACTGATTAATTAATATTTTTATAACTAATTAAAGATTTTGAAATTCAATTTGTGAATGAGAATCCTTATTCAATTGTATAAAATCCTTTAATACGTTAGAGTTGAATAGTTAATTAGTATTCTTTCTTAATTATGAATTATGTTACAATTCATGATAGAGAAACAATAGAAGCTTCCACAGAAATAAGAGATCCATGGAAGAATTTCTAACTATATCATTGTAACTAAATGGTACATAATTAATTATTCTTATTTCTTACTATCCTTTTTAAAGAAACCATGAAGTCCTAAAGAACAAGAAAGTATTACTAATAATATGATTAAGTGTATATTTTAAATTAAGACAGTTTTTATGAAATAAATATAGTCTTAAAGTCAATATTTATTAATTTTATTCAGTTATTGCTGAATAAATATTCTAAATTGAATATAGCTGGTTAAATAATTTGAAATCTTCATTTGATTAAAAATAACTAAGTGTTAATTATTTTAGTATTAAACAAAACTTAATATTCAGTTATAATTGAGAGTCCTTATTCATGCTAAAAAAATCTTTTATTCATTTAAATTTAATAGTCAATAAGGAATTCCTGCTAAACTATGACTGATTAATTATGAATAAATGTTATAATTCACAATGTCAAAACAATAGGAAGTTAAACATAAATCATAGATACATAGATCTTGAAAAATTAATTATGGAATAAATAGATGATAATTAATTATCATAACATTGTTAAAGAAACCTGGGATTCCTTCAAACAAGAATGCATTATTGATAATAATCTCATCAAATTTAGTTTACATTAAAATTAGTTATCAACATTAGGACAAAATTTAATAATGAAATGGACGAATTTGAAAGACTAAAATTACCATATCAATTCTATTATATTTCACATAACTGTATAATGCACCTGCCTTCAAGTTTCTTATGAAAAAGAAACCAATTGAAATACAATTCAATTATACCCTTAACTTTCTCTGACAGTTCTCATGAAAAGAAACCCCAACTAGCAACGATTCCTTTTACCTCTTAATCAAATCCCAATTATAGGTAAAAGAAATAGTTTATGGAGCGAGAACCTCCTCAACCAAAGTAGATGGAAAAAGTTGAAGAGGCAAGATAAGTATATATTTTTTATTTTGTTAATTTTCTATTTACGATTTCTATTTATATGATCATTTTACC
This sequence comes from Dracaena cambodiana, assembly GCA_036321105.1. Taxonomy (NCBI): domain Eukaryota; kingdom Viridiplantae; phylum Streptophyta; class Magnoliopsida; order Asparagales; family Asparagaceae; genus Dracaena; species Dracaena cambodiana. The sequence continues at coordinate 2,586,478 of JAYEPQ010000013.1, forward strand.
TACTTTCTGTGTCTTTTGTCCAATGTCCAATCACACAGAAAATTAACCAAAATTTTCTAACTCTGACTCCTTGGTCTTTCAAGAGATGTGAATCAACATACTAGCTTAATTTAGTTTAAATAAAAATACTGGTGTGTGCATGAGTGTATGTCGAAGTACTAGGTGACCAACTTGCAGCCATTAGTCCATTTAGTGATATGTTAGGGTGGAAAGATTCCAAATTAGAATTATCGTTCACTTAAAAATATGCACGATGCAGCTTTGATGGTAATAGTTGGAACATTAATCAGGAAGTACAGTAAGTACCAACATTCAAATAGCACAATGCTTCAAGAACTATTGCAAACTTATTACCTATATCCAAAAAAAAAAAGCAAGGGGAAAAAAGAAAACTATTCTTGGTCATCATTCATTTTGCTAGTTTCCTGGATTCATTAATTTTCCTTTGTAGGAATAACAATTATCAACAGATATAAAACGCTGATGTCTTACTTTGCGCGCATATAAACGACAACACAAAATAATTATGAAGCAATAAAGTCTTATAGGGCCTGCTTGGCAAGTGGAAGGAGAAGCAAAGTATTGGAAACAAGTGGAAACAGAATCAAAATTCTACTTCTTCCAATGCTTGGCAAGTGGAGACAAAAAATGGAATCAGAAGCAGTTGATTCCAGTTGGTGGGCCCCACACTGCCACATCAAGTTAATTTCAAAATTTTGCTCCCACTTCAAGAAGTGGAATCACATGGAAGCAAAAAAATTAAAGCAAGAAATGAGTGATCCCCCATACTAACCATGTTTCCCATTCCATTTTTTTTGTTTCCAGTTCCCAAGCAAGGAATTGGAAGCAAAATTCTAATTTCACTTCCAATATTTTGGAATCAGAATCAATTGGTTCTTTGCTTCTCCTTCCACTTGCCAAGCAGGCCCTCAACAAATTTTCATGTCTCGAGTTAACAAGGAAAACAGAATAGGTTGAGAAAATTTCTTCTATAATGAGCATTCTTCCTCCTTACTGGAAAAACTATGATATAGGAGCAACTCAAGCCAGTAACCCCATTCGTATAAAAACCAAATTTGACAAGTTCACTATATTGTGCATGATGAATTGAATGTGACCATCTAATAAATAAGAAAATACCTGGAAATGTTTTTTTTTTCTCATTTAAAGAAGAAAGATTCCACTGAAAATACCTGCAAAAGTCTGTTCATAGGGACTGGCCTCTTGAGATCAAAAATAATTTCTGTAACTGCATTTAGTTGACTAGGAGTAAGAGAATAAGGTAGAGCCTCCAACAATTGCTTGGTCAGAGTGGACCATTCCTCAGCAGGAACAGCATATAACTCATGGTTTTTGTATTTATCCAACAACTGTTCTTTCTCGATCCTTGTACCAAGAGCTTCAAGCATCTGGAATAGTCTGCCCAACTAAAAAAGGAAACCAATCATGCTAGGCTCCTTTTTAGAATAGAAGAAAAGTTAGGTATCACTGTTGACAAGAAAAGATCAAATTCAACTTATGTTAGGTTACTTTAGATTAAAATTTCTATACAAACATAAACATCAACAAAGAAACTATGAGATAGATAAATAATTTAAGGCATAAAGGATCTAATAAGATGGGCATGGTCATGATTGAATGTATTGAAAGTAAAGAGGACTTTAATGAATATTCTCTCATATTATCTAATTTGATTTTGCACCAAAACTGTGTGCAGTCACTTGGGCCCCATGCCGCGCTCTGCCACCACCAACAGAGAGTTTTCTCAGAATTACTGGAAAGAACCAGCACCACTCCATGAATGTAAGTGCAATGTACAAGAAACCAAATAAGAATGATTGCAAGTGCAATGTGCTAGTAGCCATTTGAGTGATTGCTACCAAACACAGATCTTATAATGGCTTGCGATAACTTGAAGTTTAGCATGATGAAATTATGTTCAATCTACAAAAATGCAAGGTTTTAACAATACTATTTTAAAATTTATTTTAGTTTAGCACTTCGACGTGGTGAGGAAGGAGCTGTATCCAAGTCTAGGAGGTATCAGCTTTTTGTCTTGACATAGATGCTCTGAGAAAGGTGCATGTTTATAGTGGGGTCAGTCCTCATAGGATCTATCTAACATGCAAGAGCCAATTAGAGGCATTCTAAAATAGCTATATCTGCCAGTCCTCCCTTATTTTCTAAGCAATACTTCACAAACTAATAAGCCCTTTGCAATTGGAGGCTCTTGGGTCGGGTAGAATGAACTAATTGATTCAATTGTCAGTTAGGGGTCTTCTCAATGCTTAATCTTTTAAAACCCGCTAATTTTTATCAAGAATCAAGATAAGCCTCACACACCAAAAAGCTTTGTGTATAATTTTCCATCCTGACAAACAAGATGAACGATCTAGGAGCAGTCCTTATAATAAAAGGTAAAATATGTGAACAAGAATTGGACTGAAATGTTCCAGTAAAGAGTTGGATATACTAGGGAATGATCAATTCTGTTTGTGGTAAAGTAGGAAGAATAACCAGTGGTATGATAGGAAACACATCGTCATTAAGTTAATCAGAGGTTAAGGGTAACGAAATGCGGTAGTGTAAAGATGCCCAAGTTAAAAAAACAGAAAACCATCTATAAAATACTGCATGATCAATTAAGAGATCTACACTCAAAGTTTAAAGGAGATGATTCACAAATTACAGGTAACAAGAAAATGAAAGAAAATTAAATCAAACAGTGAAAATCAAGTTCAAAGTGAAGACATACCTGCAGGTAAAAGAACTCATCAAAAATTAATCTTTTGCGAGCTAAATCAGCTTCAGTTAAATTCTTAGGACGATGAATTCCAACATAGGCCTGCATTAGATTAAAGGATAACTTACACCTCCAAAAAACATCCAAATAATATATACAAATGAAGCTAAACAAATTTTAATAGAGAATTTATTTAAAAAAAGGCAAGCTTAAGTCATGATACTCGGGAAAGCCGAAAGTCGTAAGAATCAATTACTATTTTGCAAAACCAACATGAGGAAGAATCGTTAAAAGTTATACATCCGTTACAAACCATCATACTTTGTCATTGAAAATGTACTAATCAAGTGTTTTATTCAGCTGCTATCTGTCAGAAACTAGGTTCAACATTAGCAATCTGTCCATCTGAGAACATCCCAATTATGCCCAGGGGACCGCAATGCCTGAATATTACATATTGTTCTAAAGCAGGCGTGCTAATTTTTTAAATGCCATGGAGTATATCTTCAAAAAGGAAACAGAAACTGCCAATAATTAACCAAAAATGTCCCTGGAATACAAGATTGTCCCAGTGGCCAACTAGCCCCCAACCTACCAACACTGTGCTAGTTTAAAGTTTTAACTAAACTGGCAATGTGCTCAATGTGTTGTTTTCATTCCCTTTTCTCAATGTTTTTATATTTTCCTTGCACGTCCCAAAATCAGAGTAAAGGAAACAAGATTGTGCTAGATGGGTAACACCCAGCACAGAACCTGGTCAAATGACTCAAAAATCTCTATGAGATGAATCTAAAAAGCCAAAGTATGAGGAAACTAGAAAATACTAAAATATAAATAAATAGAGATTTGTTTCACGACAACCACACAAAATTCTGCCTTAGCTACACAGCTATGCTCCTAAATCACCTTTGTCAAAGCCTAAAATTAGGAAGCAGCCTAGTAACAATCTAAGCACCTAGGTACCCGCCTAATGCTGCTTCCCATGTAGCCTAATCCCCAAGCTGCAGCCTAGCCCACAGCCTGGTCTGCTTTCCATATATATAGTAGACTACCATGAAATCCCACCTCAAATACCTGTCATGTTCACCTACATGCCTACCTATGATTTTGGATGGGAATAAAACCCTAGTTCAGTATCACCCTTCATCTGCTTTAGAAATTTTTCATCTGCATGTTTGGTCTCTCTAGTTAAAGCAATAGCACACGAATACTATATAGAGATAAATGTGCTGCTGTATGGAAGAACCATGTATCCACATCTTAAATGTAGTGTTAGAGAAGAAAATCAATTCCCAGCATCTATTTCATCTCTCTACTTTTACATCATCATAGTTAACAATTTCCCTTTCCCGCCTTCACTTATCTTGCTACTCTGACGGAAGAATCAATATAATACTTTCTCAAGAACAAACAAGATAGTGTTTTCACAATTTCTGCAATAAATTGACGAAGCCCGACATTCAGCAAAGAGAGCTTAACAGAAAGAAATCAAGGAAAAGAAACCAAAGACATTAAACTTAGTCACTGATTACTCATATGCATTCTGACAAACAAACCTCTCAAATAAAAGAGTAGGAATATTTGAACAACTTACATCATATAGGTCAAGTAAGTTGAAATCCTTCACAATATCATCAGGAATTGGATCCACATTTGTAGGAAGTATATCCAAGGCTCTACACATGCCCATAGCAGAAACAAATTAGGTCTATATCATGATCATCAATACAGTCACCTGCATAAGAGACCAAGAGAAAATTTCTATGCAGGGGGCACTTTTCAACCATTTTATTTGAAAAATAAAATAGTAAGTTTCTAGTCTAAGAGAAAATTTACTAAGGCATAAGCACAGATAGAAAACTGATCAATTAATGTATTTAACTTAGCACAGTAATTCTACAGTAACATTAAATTCAATAGTTGGTTCTACAGTAACCCTAATCTCAGAATGTATTGAACCCTTATCCTTTTCTCCTAAGTTCATGTTACATCATGTGGCAGGTAATATATAGAGTTAATGGTCAACAAAACAAAGAGGCATGATAAATGAACGCTTATCATTTCTCATACATTCATCTTGCGTTATGGCAGCTAGCATAAATACTCCTGTTCCAGAATGCAGTCCATGACTAGAATAATTGAAGAGCATTTTACAACATTCATCTTGCATCACGTGCAGCTAGCATATATACTCTTATTCCAGATTGCATCATCTAGCCCATGATTAGATGAATGACAAGCATTTTAGAACACAAAGCTGTATTTTCAGAACTAACGAAAGTTGTTATGATGTTTTACAAGTAACCAAAAGAAATTAGCAATATTGCATCTGCTTCTGATGGAGATCAGATTTGATTCTATAGATTAGATTTGATTTTATTTGGATCACGTTAGAATTTCAGAATATTTGATTGGATTCTGATTTTATTAGAACTCTGATTTTATTAGGATTTTAAATTCTATTAAGATTTGGTTTGTTAGGGTTTTCCCATATATATGGGCTTTGTATTAAGTATTAAAAAAGATTAATAACATTTGAAAATTTCTTAAGAAATTTCTGGCGTGGATTTCGCTTGAGCAAATCTTTCCTCGTGGATTAGTTGAGAGTAGGCGTGGATTCGCCTGGGTAGATTCCCAAACCCCGTAAGTTCTTCCCCAATTTATCTATTTTTCCCAATTCATCCAAAAAAACCCTAATTTTCAGAACCCTAACCCTAATTTCGCCTCCGTCCTGCGTCAAACTTGGTATCAGAGCCTAGATTTTATTCTAGATTTTATTCTCTATCACCATCTTCTTCTTCCACATCTCCATCATCTTTTATTTTATTTCAGTTTTTATTTTTATTTTTGAAAAAAAAAAGAGATCAGATCTTGAGAAAAAAAAACTGATCTAAAAAAAAAAAAAAAAGAAAGTTCAGATTTGAAAAAAAAAAAGAATAGTTCAGATTTGAAGGAAAAAAGAGGAGAGAAAAAAAAGAAAAAAAAAGAGGAGAGAAAAAAGAAAAGAGAGAAAAAGAGAGAGACCTGTTCACATTAAAAATAAAAATAAAAAACTGAACTTTCAGATCTTAAAAAAAAAAATTCAGATTTGAGAGAGAGAGAAAAAAAATACAAATTCTTCTCTCCCTCCCTCTACTTGCCTTGCACCTCTTTTTCCCCTTCATCCAAACCAGCAACAACAATATCAGCAGCAACCAATAGTAGCAACAACAAGCAAGAACAGCAGCAACGGCTGCAGAACAGCAGTGGCACCAGCCAATAGAAGCAGAACAGCAGACCCGTTAAGGGTTTTCTTTTGATTCGGAGTCCGTTTCAACTCCGATTCAAACCGTTTTCGAGTCTCCGTGATTCTTGGGTATTTTCTAAACCTTTTGAACTAAAATTTTGAATTGATTATATATGGAATTCACATTCCATGGTAACTATATTAACACCAATGCTAAAGTATCACGAGTTGAGCGTGATATGTATGCTACTATACCCATTTTTTTCGATTTTGACGATCGGCAAAATTATGAAAATTGGGAGAATCATCTCGAAAATTTCTTTAGATATTTTGATCTAACACCAGCACAGAAATGTCGTTACGCCTGACAAAAATTTGGTGGAGAAGCTTATATTTAGAGTAGAGAGTATAAATTATGCTTAGATTGGGATATCTTGCGACGTCTAATTCGTCATCGGTATACTCAACACCATATTACAAATTTATCATCTCATTGGTTTCGATCGTCTGAGCCTAAAACAATGACCACTGATGAAAAACTTCAATATATGATTGATAAACTTGAAAAGTGTAGCTGAATACTTGATAGTTTCAACAAAACACTTAAACACAGGGATGAAAGAAGTCAAATGGTTAACGATGATAGCATCGCCAACAAAATTGAAGCAAATATTCATATTGTTGATTGCAAATTGCAGCCTATACTGAATACAGAAGTCCACTATTAATGCCAGATAGAACTTTCTTTTCATCCATGGAAATTGAAAACTCAAATGTTCAGATTTCTGATGATCTCTCAGTGGAACCAACTGAGAAGTTTCAGCTACATAAAAATATATCTGATGATCATATTCATGAGCAGAACCCAACAGAAGTACCTCCTCTCCTATATCACATGCCCATAAAATCGACAGTTTCTTTAGAAGACATTCTACTAAAATTTCGTAAGAAATTTCGTCGCCAATTCGTGTTTACTGATAGTATTTGCATATCAGTTGCAGATGTACAGGGAGTACAGGAACTTCCAATCCAAAACGAGACTTCAGACATAAAAGAAGTTATTGTTGATGATGAGGTAAAACTTCAGTTTCTCTTGAGAGATTCATTACAAAAATTATGAAGAAATTACCGACTCAACATACAGATTCATATGAAGTTTCGAAGAGCTTTACTTCTATTGTTCATGGCCAGAATAATTTGTGGGATTTACGATCTGAAACTAATTCACGAGAAAAGATAATTCCACCTTCACCGTCTTACTTCAGATGTGATATCAAGATACGGTTTCTCGACAACCACCGTGGCCCAATTGGAATACTTCGTGGATGCCAATCAGTTCAACCCTGACGTGTTTATCATTCCTTATCTCCATATTCATAATGTTTTGAAGCCGGAGAGAATTGATGGAGATCAGATTTGATTCTATATATTAGATTTGATTTTATTTGGATCACGTTAGGATTTTAGAATATTTGATTGGATTCTGATTTTATTAGAACTCTGATTTTATTAGGATTTTGAATTCTATTAGGATTTGGTTTGTTAGGATTTTCCTATATATATGGGCTTTGTATGAAGCATTGAAAATTTCTTGAGAAATTTCTGGCGTGGATTTCGCTTGAACAAATTTTTTCTTGTGGATTCGTGGAGAGTGGGCATGGATTCGCCTTGGTGGATTCCCAATCCCCGTAAGTTCTTCCCAAATTTATCTATTTTCCCCAATTCATCCAAAAAAACCCTAATTTTCAAAACCCTAACCCTAATTTCGCCTCCGTCCTGCATCAGCTTCAATGCTCATTGCAAATGGAACAAGGTCCAAGAAGAGCAACATCCCCTAGGTAACATTAAAGGAACAAGATGACAGTCTCAATCAAAAAGGGGCACTCTGGGGCATGCATCTTGGGTGCCAAGTGCAATGGGGCGCCAGGTTGCGCCCCATGTGGGGTAGATCACAAAAGTGAGGCACACACCTCAGTGGACTTGGTGCTACATCATTGTTATTGTAGCTTCCTATTCTATATCAGCTTTCCTCTTCTCATTGTTGTTGCAACCTCTTTCCAGGGTTCTGCTTTGTCCTCCATTGCATTCCTCCTATTTTCCCTACTAGGTTATGTTTCTTATTGCCTCTGATATGCTATATGTTACTGTTTTCATATATGCAAAAATGATCGCTGATATACTACAACCACCTTTTACAACAAAAATGTTATAGCTATTTGTTTCCAATATAGAGGCAATAAAAACTATATAATGATTCGATCTCTTTATTGATTTGGTTTCCTACTTCTCTTCTCTTTGAGAAGTTGGACAATAAAAAGACAGAAAAAGATATGTATGTACGTATGAGAGAGAAAGTTTAGAAACTTATGTATGGTAAAATATATTAAATATGAGGATCAGAAAGTCCTAGTTCAAGATGTAGAGATTAAAGAAAAATAGAGAGATTATTTTGATAGATGATATAACGGTAGTTTTAACTCAAGATTTGGAAGACTTAACTATTCAGTGTGAGGATATAAATCATAGTTTTATGCATAGAATTAAAAAATATAAAGTAAAAGAGACTTTGAAGAAGATGAAATCAGAAAAACTGTTGGTCCATACGAGATTCTTATTTAGATACGGAGATACTTAGGAGAGATGGGTGTGAGGTGGCTGATAGACCTCTATAACAAGATTAGCAAACTATGATATGCCAAATGAACGGAGGAAGAGTACCCTATTACCTCTATATAAAAATAAGGGTGATATCCAGAGTTGTTCTAACTAACATAAAATATAAATCATATGTCACACTATAAAACTTTGGAAAATGGTAATTGAACATGAATTGAGATAATATGTTAAAATATCATAGAACCAATTTGGATTCATGCCAGGGCGATCAATTATAGAAGCTATTCATTTACTTCAACTTATTGAGCAATTCCGAGAGAGAACTAGAGATTTGCATAAAGTTTTTATTGATTTAGAAAAAGCCTATAATAAAGTACCATGAGAGAATAAAGTACCATGAGAGGTGATTTGGTAAATATTAACAAAGAAGGGAATGCTCATCGAGTATATTGACATAATTAAGAATATGTATGATGAAGTAGTGGCAAATGTCAGAATTTATGATGGCTTAACAAGTAATTTTCAATTACAATTGGATTCATCAAGAATCTGCATTGAGTCCGTTCTTATTTGCCATAATAATGGATGAGCTTAGTAGAGCTATTTAGAATAAGATACCTTGATGTATGCTATTTGCTGAAGATATCATCTTAATCGATGAGACGAAAGCATGATTAAATGCTAGTTAGAGTCATAGAGGCAAACATTAGAATTTAGAGGATTTAATTTGAGTACGTCCAAAACAGAGTACATGAAGTGTAAAGTTAGTAAAAGATAGACCTAGACTATAGTGTTATGACCCTGGACGAGCAAGAGATATATATGAGCAATCAGTTTAGGGATTTAGGCTCTATTATTCATAATGATGGCGAGATCCATAGTGATGTCAACTATACGATCAAAACTGGTTGGTTGAAATGGAGTGCAACAGAAGTGTTATGTGACTGTAACATTCCATTAAGGTTGAAGGAAAAATTTTGCTATTAGGCCAGCTTTATTATAAAACACTGAATGCTGGGCTATAAAAAAAATCATTCGCAGAAGATAAGTAAAGCAGAGATGCATATACTTCATTGGATGTGCGGCAGCACTAAAAGAGATAAAGTGAGAAATGAAGATATTTGTACTAAGGTAGGCATAACTCCTATCAAAAAGAAGATGCGGGAAAATCACTTATGATGGTAGGCATAGCTTCTTTTAGTGCGGCAGCACTAAAAGAGATAAAGTGAGAAATGAAGATATTTGGATATTTGTACTAAAGTAAGCATAGCTCCTATCAAAAAGAAGATGCGGAAAAATCGTTTATGATGGTTTTGGTCATATGCGACACAGACCTACAAATGCACCAGTTTGATGATGGGAACTTATCGACATAGGATAAGTTAAAAGAGCGAATGGAAGACCGAAAAAAACATGGATTGAAATGATACGAAAAGATATAAATGCTAGAGGTTTAATGAGAACATATTACTCAATATGAATGGAAAAAGATTATCAATGTGATCGATACGGCGTGATTATCTTTTGGTTCATGTAACCTACTTCAAGAACATGGGATAAAAGGCTTAGTCGTTGTTGTTGTATTTCTCCTCTCTCCTCTTTATTCTATTGACTATCAATCTATTTGTCATTATTTCAGCATTATTCATAAGGAGACACATGTGATGTGAAAAATATACTCATACATCAAAACTATGGAGAACAAGATGAAATAATGATAGGTGTCATTGAATTTAATGTTGATTGTTAACAATCACGTGGAGGCTTTTTTTTTTTTCAACTACTTGATAAATTACATTAGTTTCTAGTTTTACCATAAGAATATTAGTTTTGCTTCTTGAATACAAGTCAATATTGTACAAGGGAAAATCAAACCAAAGCAATTGCGAGAGATATTTTTAAAATTATGCAACTCGCACCCTTTCACTAACTGGAATGCGCTTTAGGGGCAAGGAAATAACATAAACCACAAAAATTTATATGTACAGAAAATAGTTCGCTAGGATACTAATTATAGGATATAAACTCTGTCAAGAAACCACTTCACTCACAAGCTCAAGCTATTGGTTTACAGGGTAACAAATTAACAACATATATCAAGCTAAATCAGCACTATAACAATCCCCCTCGCATGAGCCTTCAGATCACATGGAAAGCCTCCCATCTTGAACTTTGCTTGGAGAGGCAGTGAACAGATGGGGGTAACTAAATAAGTAAATATGTATTGAACTGACAATCAGTGTTTTAAACAAATGAAACATGTGGTTGCACAAATATATGCTGCCCAAAAATGCATTGACTTGGGTCTATGTGCCCTCATTATGCAGTCAATCTGTATAATCAGGCCCTTGCAGATGATGCATCTGCATAGGCCCATTAAACAACATTTATGTGGTTTTCCATAGTTACCTGAACCAGAAATCAACTCTAATTCAACTCCAACCTTTCAAAAATGTAAGTTAGACTAGTGTTAGAACAATCATAATAAATATTAAGAGTAATACTATTATTATTACAAATATAATGAAATTTGACAGGGAGCAAAGATCCTTTTTTCTATAACTAAGATTGGTTTTGAGAACTCAAGACCCAACTTTAGAACTACATGGCAATATATGTACTTGTAAACGATATTCATACATTTAAACCATTTATAGAACAGTGCTATTTCATCATTATTGATGGTCTCCGTGAGATATGTGAAAGGTATAATATTTAATATTATAGTAATGATTTTCCTGAAAGAGTTTGTTATAGTTTTTCCTTATTTTTCCTTATATATGTATTTATATCTGTATTGTTATATTTATACATAGCAAATATTTATTTCCATGAAATTTCATGTAAAATCCGTTTAATCATGAACATAAATTCGTTTATGCATGATTCACTCCTAAAACACACAAGTAATGATATTTTGTTTTGGAATCTTGCTATCAACGATCGGGTTTGAACCCAGAGCCCCTAAAAGTTGGTGCTCTGATATCACATCAGGAAACCACTTTAACCATAAGCTTAACTAATTAAGCTATGGACTAACAATGTATTTCAAGATAATTTAGCTCTTAACAACCATAAATTCCTATCAATTAAAATGTAAATAGTATAGCATCAATTTCCAATCCAACATCATATATATGATATATGGTATCTAAATAGCCTTCGTATGTGTCTGTGTATGTATGTATTCACACACACAAACAAAGATGGGTTCGATCTTTAACCCATAGATTAAAACTTTATAAAATGAATAACTTCATGTAGTATGTCCATATGTTGAATAAAACTACGGTTTGCAAAAAGGTATCAATTTCAAGCCCACATTGTATATAAGGTTTTGATTTCATCCCCTAATTGTAAAAAAAGGTTTTATGAAAAGTTTCACTGATTTCAACAATTTCTTTTCGAGTTTCGTTACTATTATATGTAAGCATATACGTTGAATATCATAACCACAAAATATGCATGCCAACTTTGGCGCTTTACAGTGTAGTATAAAGAGCATATAGTATAAACATATAGGCTAAGTGGTTGTTGAGTAAGATTAATGAACATAAAATACTCAACTTCTTCCAAAATCTAATCCAGAAAAATTTGAATGTCATTAACTTAAAATTAAAATATGTTTATACTTCAAACTTAAATGAAATATATCAAGCTACAATGTGCTAGAATTTATGGATTTCGAATTGTTACAAAAATTGAAGAGAGATGAAAGTATTAATAGGAGTGTTAGTCCCTCTTTCTCCCCTTAATTTTGAATTTCTTGCAAATCAGGTAGGTTTCAGAAAGTTTCATATGAAAATTCACAAAGACAATCTGAAATTTAAATGAAACTAATCAAAAATTGACCGATACTGACTGAAACTTAGCAAAATTGAGCAGCAATCTAAAAAGCATTTTATGTGGAACGATTATGCGTCTGCATAATCATATACGGACTTAAAATGCACATAAAATTAAGAAATTGTCTTGTCCATGTGGATAGGACGATTAATCGTTCTGAATATGGATTATGCGGGTTATGTGCCTGCATAACCCACATAATACGCATACGGATTTACTTTATTTATTGTTTTAAACCCCAAAAAATACCCAACCCGCTCTCTTAAACCCCCTTTCCTCAGCTCCTAGGCCCCACAATCAAATCCTCGATCAATCCCCAATTTCTCGATCTCTCTCCTCTCTCGCTCTCGTCTCCGATCCTCGATCAATCGTCCTCTGGTCATCTCTCGCCTCACGTCACCTCCTATTATCTCTCACCTCCCAATCATTTACCACACGTGACTCTCCTCTCTCCTCTTCAATTTCTAATCATTGCCCCTAACCCGATTCTCTCATCACACCCACACCCGATTCTCTCTCCCTCTTCTATTTAACTTCCGATCATAGACTAGCTTAACTCTAGTTTGAAGCTGGTCACAACATCCTAACCCGACCCTCTCCCCTCTTCAATTTTCGATCGACACGCTCACCCTTTCAATTTTTTATTCTCTCTTTAATTTCCGATCATCCTCTTCAGTCTCAACTGAACCTGATGATACTCGACTCCAACCAAGCTTTCAGCCAAAATAATTGTGTGTGGATTATGTGGTCACTACGAAGGTATTTCACCTCTTCAATCATAATGAAGATTAATTTGATAAATCTTTTTAAGATTAGTGTGATGTTTAAATTTTGATTAATTTTTTAAATTTTTTTATATTAGTTGATTCAGGTAACTCTGAACCTCTGATAATTCATTGTGATCCTATTATTTTTTTATCATTTTTTAGATCAGTTTACTGTGAACTTTGATAATGTGATTTTTAATTTTTGTGATTAAGTGAAGTAATGATTAGCTGATTAGGTGTTCTTTTGTTATTAAAAAAAATTGACATTCAAGAAACACTATGGGAAGAAACAAATGAACAAAAAAGAGAAATCATCAAATTGAACACCATGAATAGGTTTAGGATAGGTGATTATGCATTTTACTAATATTCTTGAATTTTATGTCACTAAATATATGCATTTTTAAGAATTATTATATTAATATACATTAAACTATTAATATTCTACATAATTCGGCGTAATCCGTTTAATCTCCGTGGAATTCGCTATGTATTATGTGCTTCCAAATTGCATGCATAATGAAAACGCATTTTAGAATATTGAAATTGAGATTTATGTCTAGCTTTAGACTGAACTACTGAAACAGAGACGAAACCAACAAACTGAAATGAGACTTGTGAAACCTAAATCCATGGTTCGGAGCATCTAAGTTAGAAGTCCAAACCATTGGCCTTCATCAAAATAGTATGAAACCATTCTACACCAAAATTTCATGGGTTTAGAATATTCTAGAGCAAAGACCTACGCTGCATGCTATTAAAAAGCGTCTATTGTAGGGTCAGTTGATGCACAGCATTTGCTTTTCTTGTGCATTTAAAATGACTTGCATCAAAATATATAGTTTCTGAGCGACAGGATACAGCCTCATGTCCTATCAACATATAAGTACATGCTATAAGGGAGTATAATCGAATTAGCCAATTGATACTATGAGTAGGAAACATGTTTAAATTTAAAAATAAAAAAGATGGAGATTATGAACAGAATAAGAAAAAAAAAGAGCTAACCTTGCTATGATATCCCTAAGAAAGCTTGGTTTGAGACCCGCTTTAGAAGGGTAGACTGGATATGGCCTCCTTTCTACATGGGCATGCCGCTCTTCTGCCCCTTCAAGCCTGTCAATATTATATTCCCTTATTTCAAAATGGTCTGCAGGACACATTTTCTTGACCTGTATCACCACAAAATTTTATCATTCTATTCTGCAGATAAGACATGCGAATATCAAAAGCCACAGGAACAATGCAATACAAGATTCATAATCTGGATAAAATATTTTCCTCAATTTACAGATACAAGTAGTTAGCATGTATCCATTTCTTAACAAGTTTCAAACTCAAACATTGAGGTGAGCCAAGGTCGAATACGTTTATCTCATACAAATGAGATATCTAGTGCAGGAACATCAAGATTGTTACTTCAAACACTTAACCTATGACCAATGAAGCATAGACATGCCAAAATAGTGGCATTTTCATCAGACACGCATAGGACAGGGATTCATGCCCAACACCAATCACAGTCAACACAAGAACAAGCACACCACGGCCGTGACATGTGTGTGACATGGGCACGACCCATTCCTAAGGAAAACATCTGCAACGTATTGCATCACAACGAAATGAGTCGGAAAAAATTCAATAGTTGATATCATTATAGAGAAGATACCAAAGATATTTAGTAAATATCGGATGTCAATAGCAGATTATAAATATACGTGTCCTGTAATAAAACAAATATTAATAAGGCAAGATATGCAAGCATCATTTAAACTACATAAAACATCATTTAAATATTATATATATATATATATATTATATATATATATGATATCTTACCTCGACAACTTGCACTAAGTTAATGAATCTATTCTGACTAAGACACTAACCAAAAAGATTTCCTGTGGCTGTAATTTCAATATAAATTTGATGCAATTTTTTAAATTTTATTATAATTCAAGTATGTAATGTAATTTCACTATTAAATGTAAATAACTGACCATTAACTCGTAAATCAATCCTTAAAAAATATTAAAAAGAACCACTAAATTAAAAGTTAAATAAAGATAATTTGATGCCCAAAACTTGCTCAAATAACCAAGAAAATATTAACTAGATTGAATGGACAAAAAAAATTCATAATTTTTAACTCAGTTGCATGAGCTTCAATATTCGTGATTATCTGTCGATGTTTGGATCCTCATATTGCGACAACAATAGCAAACTGGACCTAATACATCGGAGATTTTTTCTTGAAAACGATGAACACATTGAAATGTTTAATATCATAGTAGCTAGGCTTAAACAGCAATAACGGCCGATATTGCGATATTGTGGTTATTATTTAAAACCTTGGTGATTGCAATGACAACAATGGCAACAATGTGCGAGCTGACGTGAGAGATGGGGCAGTGTAATGCCCCTGTTTTTCGGTTTTTTTTTGCTTCCCAAAACGGATGATGTTACTTAACTATTACAATATAACCCAACAGTCATAAGATCTTAGAAAACCGTAACTATTGTCATTTCAAAATAAACAAATATGTTTGAAACTGAAAAGATTTCATCTATACAGAGAGTTAATTATATAAAATGGCACACTGCTCTGAATATTTACACAAAAAAATCAAAATACAAGAGAGTTAAAGTAGTGCCTAGTAAAAGAAAACAGAAACAAGAAGTGTGAAGTGTCCAAATAGTGTTGTGCTAATATCTTCTACTCGATCTGGTCGGTAAACTAAGGGTCGTTGGTTGGAGCAATCTCTCATTCTCTGCTTCCGTAACCTGGGCTTAAAAAAACCCAAGAGATTAAACCCAACAAATAACACAAGAGAAAGAAACATGTGCACTATCATAGTACAAAAATGAATAAAAAATATACAGATAAATAGCTTTAGTACAAAACATATCATAAGAATAATGGAAATGGAATAAGCAGACTATTCATGCAAATAGCAGATACAAATCATGTAAAGGTGAGAAGTCTACGTCAAGTCCCTATTAGTATGTTGGTAAGTATAAGTGTTAATCATATTGCATGTAACAAGAATTATGTAAATCATTCACAAGATTTATGAAAAATTTAACAAGTCTATATCATATTAGTATTGAAATTGAAACTCAATGATTGATAAGATAGCGCGCAGTTTTTCTCATATCATACAAGTGCCCATGCATACTCGGAACTCGGCCTTAAATCCATTGCACTGAACCATGACATACCGCTAGGTGCTTACAAGTCAGATCCCGTTCAATAAAACAAGTAACGGATATCACCCATATGGTGACTCATGTATCAGATGGTGGCTAGTACCACCCTGTGCTGCTAGTAAAAGACCCTCAGCACTCAATCAAGAAGTTAACCAACAAAATCCTTGTACAATATGGTACTTATCCATCATATAGTTTTCCCAATTTTTTCCATGTTAGTAATACATAATGCATATGATATACATGAATTAATTGAAACATGCAGCTGGTCAAGTCATTGTGTACATGTCCTTTTCAGAAAAATAAGAGTTCAGAAATCAAGATTTGAGCTGATGTACACACGTATCACAAGGATACTTCAAGTCATATAATGAAGATACAAGAACTTATCATCATGTTCCCATGAATAATCCTGCATTTATGCATCATGCTGATATCCACTTGTCATGTTATCATAAAATGAATAAGCATTACTTGTCATTATGTTATCATGGAATAAGTAATACTTAGAAAATTCCAAATCTGCAGGTCCGCGAATTTCCCAACTGCAGATCCGCGAATTTTCCAAATCTGCAGATCCGCAAATTTTCCACGCTTGCAGATCCGCAAATTTCCCAAGTCTACATATCCGCGAATTTCCCAAGTCTGCAGGTCCGCGAATTTCCCAAGTCT
This sequence comes from Dracaena cambodiana, assembly GCA_036321105.1. Lineage (NCBI taxonomy): Eukaryota > Viridiplantae > Streptophyta > Magnoliopsida > Asparagales > Asparagaceae > Dracaena > Dracaena cambodiana. The sequence goes on from JAYEPQ010000013.1 coordinate 2,603,558, forward strand.
GCAGATCCGCGAGTTTTCCAAGTCTACAGATCCGCAAATTTCTCAAGTCTGCAAATCCGCGAATTTCCCAAGTATGCAGATCCGCAAATTTTCCAAATCTGCAGATCCGCGAATTTTTCAAAGATCCGCGAATTTCCCAAGTCTATAGATCCGTGAATTTTCACTTTTAGGAGATAACTTTCTCAACCTTAGAAATTTGGCTAACACCTTAGTATTAATACTATATAATTCTTTAAAATCAATTTGAGAACCATGAAATCTTCATCTCATAAACTCCATAATCTCCAGTCACCCATATAAATCAATAGTTCTTAAAACTTTAGTCTAATAGTTCTAAGTCTAATAGATCCAAAATGGTCTAAAATTATCCAAAGAAAGGAATCATGTACACACAATACAAATTGAATAAAAATTCCAAGAAAGAATCAAGGATATAAAAATATTACTCGCACAAAATCCATAAAAGAATTATATTCTCACAATATAAATCGCATAAATCCCAAAAAAGAACATGCATGTTACTTGCCCTCAAATACAGTTAAAAGAGAGAACAAGAATAAAATGCTAATTGCCTTAAATTCCTCTTCAATCTTCTTAAATTCAGCGAATCTCTTTTCTCCTTGCCTTTCTCTTTTCTCCCTTTCTTTCTTTCTTTCCAACAAACCAGAAGAACTAAGGTTAAAAAGAGGAAGATGGTTTTGTTTTGTTCTTTGACAATATTTCTCTTTGAGAGAATGAGCTTATAAATAGGCCTAAGGGCAATTTGGTAATTTTGTCCTTTAGCCTAGTCCCAAGACTTTTTGCATGTATGACAAGTGTCCAACTAGAGTGTCACTTCTCACTCTTCTCTGACAACTCATCACTACTAAATGCCAAAGGGGTGCCTTTAGAAACTTAATTAAGTTTGGAGGTGTATAGAAAGAAATTTTTAATCCTGATAATTTATAATTTAATAAGCCTGGTAATTTGGGGTGTTACAGACAGTGAAGTCAACTACGCCCCTTTTCTTTTTCCAACAGGGGTTTAGATTATTTGATTTGAATTTCACTTCACTTTCACTATTGGCTAAGCCAAAAATTTAGGGCTTTTGTGTACTTAAGGCTTTGTTCAATTTAAGTACAATTCTAATGTATGATTAGGTGTTTTCTCATCAATTTTAATCCTTCGATTATATGTTATGAATACCTGAATTATGGTAGTTTTACTACTAGAATTTAATCATGATTAAGCAGTTTACTGCTTATTAATAAAACTGATTAAGTACATCTTGTTGCTTGATTAAGAAAATCGCTACTGTAATTATGTCTCATAGTCCCCATTGAATCTACAGTTTGATTAAGCAAGTTTTGTGACAACTGAGTCTTACGTGGATATTTATGTGTATGTCTTCTTTCTGCTGAAAAACTTTGGTACTAGTCCCATAGGTAGCAAGATGTCAGAATGAGAGGTTCCATAAACAATGGTGAACCGACTGGTAACAGTGAAATAGAGGATAATCATAGACCTCTTTGGAAGTTTGTAACAGAATTGCAGAAACTGGTAAGAGAAGAAGAAAATTGGCAATGGAAGCTTATTATTGCCAAGTAACATACACGGGTCGTACTTAGGAGACAAAGCATATTTCGTGCAAAATGTCAGACAAGGAGCTAAGATATGTAATGAGGTTAAAAGCAATCACAACAATGAGATGAGGAAGGCGATTGATCAAAAGGAATTGAGGGTGAAAACATCTATGCCTAAGCCAGTATCATTGCCTCTATCTCAACTTCAATTATGTGGCTGGAGGATGAAGTGGTGTTGGAGCAAGTAATATGTTTATGATGTGGCCGCCTCCGAGTGAAGTTTAGAAGAGAGAGTAATATAGTGAAGCAATCATCAATAGGGAAGCAAGGGAAGAATTTAATACAATTATTGTATAATTGTTCTACTCATATTGGCTGTAATTTAATCTGATAAGGTTTCCATAATTCCATATTATGTCATGGCATTTACATACATCATTAACAATCCAATCATCGGCTACAAGCCCCCGGATATAGCTCTTAGCGGATGATCTCTTGCAAAATGAGAAAGTTCATGTAATGAGGATGTTGGAACTCATGAGGACACACGGAAAGCAAAGGGTGCCTCCATCCATACTAATGGATAGTCGGATGTCCAAAGAAAGCCTACTATAACTTTCATGGAAATCATCGAAAGTGCACCAATATTCTTGAACTATGCGAATGCCAAGGGCCATAAAGAAAATTAAGTATTACGTTATGAAGAAGCTTATGGATTACATCAAAGAGATTGGCCATCAAAATATGGTGCAAATCATAACTAGCAATGCACAACCATACACATCCGTGATATTCCTATGGAAGGTAATTATCCTAGCATCTTTTAGACTCTCTATGTAATGCATGCTCCCAATCTTGCTCTTAAAGATACATGTGCAGGCAAGAACACAAAGTCAAATAAACAACCTATGAAAATGCATAATCATGGAGGTCCCAAGAGAAGTCCATGTCATAAAATAAAGGGTTAATTACACTAAATACCCCTGCACTATTGAGAGTGTAGCACTTATTACCCCTAAAAACTTTTATTAGCACTTTGGTCCCTGGAAACTTAAACAGAGTAAGGGACCATCACTTTAGAGGGCACGTGCATTCAGTAGTGGTGGAAATAATTGCTTTGCCCCCAAAACGAACATGCTCATGCTCAAAGGTCAATTGTTTGTTGTCCGCTGCTATGCCAATATCTTGAATGTGATTGCTCGGGATGTGATAGCTTCGATTCATGGCATCATCTATAATATTCGTGAGTGAAAAGTTCGTCAAAGCGTCTCCAGGCCGTGAAAAAAAAAAAAACTGTTGAAATTAGATTACCCTCCAGCTTGAGATTCCAAGTACATAGTCTCCACCTTGATGTCAGAATGTAGTGGAACACTACATATCACATGTTGGTTGCTGCCTTGGAGTATAAGCAAGCATTTACTATGCTAGAAACTTGCAACGACCACTACAATGAGGCACCCACAACAGAGGATTGGAAGAAGGTGGTAGTAGTGTGCTCGTTTCTGACGATTTTGTTTGACTCTGTAAATGTTATTATGGAGAGACCAAATCCTACATCAAATATGTTTTTCCAAGAAGCGTGGAAGATCCAATGGAACTGAGAGAGTGAGGGAGGAAGAGAGGTATAGGGAGAGGGAGAGATATAGAGAGAGAGAGAGGGAGGCAGAGAGAGAGAGAGAGGCAGGGAGGAAGGAGGGGAGAGAGAGAGAGAGAGAGGCAGGGAGGAAGGAGGGGAGAGAGAGAGAGAGAGAGAAGGCAATGCCAGTGGTTGGAGTAATCCTGCTATCCTCTGATGTTCTACTTACACTTGCTGACAAATGAACATCTTGACACATATCTGAAAATCTCCTTTATGTCCGGCCATCAGAAAACTGATTCATATCCTTATATATCTTATTACTCTCAAGAGTCAAGCTGAATAGAATATACACCGACTTGTGGGCCTCCTCCAAAACTCTGTATCTTACTTCACCCCCAGGTACTCAGTCTCTTTTTGAATATAATAGCTTCATTTGAGTGTACTACCATCTCCAGTTTCTTGCCAACTTCTATCTTATCTTTCAATCTCTAGAACTTATCATCTCTAACTTGTAATTCCTTGATTTGCTCAACCAATGGCGACCGCAATTGTATTTCCTTTAGTGTTGTCTCCCTAGCAAGACTACCTCCATTCATTATCTGCATCTCCATCAACAACTCCTTTTACCAATTCAGTCTTTCTACTGTCAACATCTTATCAGTGCATCTGGCACTACATTAATCTTTCATGAATCATGGATGGTACCAGATGTCCAAGTCATAGTCTACAACTAACTCCAACGGTCCAACCACTAGTTCTGCCGCATGTTCAATTTCTTCTGAGTGAAGATATATTTTAAACTCTTGTGATAGCATACATTTCCACTCTATGCCCCTAGTAAATAGTGTCTTCAAATCTTCAATGCATGAATCGACATGTCATACAATATGTATAACTTGCAATGATATTGGACCATGCCATACAATACGTACTATGTCGTACAATATGTACTTTGTTGTACAATAAATAATATCACTTTCAATGGTATTGGACTGTGTTGTACGATATGCAATATAATTTGTAATGGCGGAGCCATGCCGTCCACTAAGCACTAAGATTAACTTGTCACAATTTAATTTCAAATCGATACTGTCTTGTCTACTATCAGATTCACTCGAGTCTTAGGTCAATGATACAAGGTATGCATAACTAGTCAGGTTATCATTTCGTAAATCATTCATTTCCATGTATATGTCCATTGTGTACCTAGTATTCATGTGTTCATTCAATTATCTCATGCATAGGGTTCAAGTATTATTTATCATGTTTGGCTAATCATTTCACACATCAATCGACTATATCGTGTACCAGGTGACATGTCATGTATCACGAGCTCAAGCATGTATCGAATGTCACATATTAACATGTATCAGCATCACGAATAATCATAGTCAAGGTTCACGTCTTTGAGTTATTCGTTAGTGTCAATGCAGAAGTCTATCAGTTCGGGGTCTAAATAAGGAAAAACTCTGATTCGTGTTGACTCTGATAATGAAAACTTTATTCAATCCCAAATTAAATTCTTGCTACAAATGCTACTACTTAAAGTTACTAGTGCCAGATACATCTACACAAATAACTTGTTGTATTGTAAAAATTTAAATCCCTCTAAACACCAAAGGACTGATGGCTGGCTGTGATCCTAGCCACTAGCTGACAGTTCTCTGGTTCCAAGGAAACCAAAAATTCCTATCAAACTTACAATTTAACTCATGCACCAATTATAGAACATCAGATCCTTAGCATATGCAGTGTACAATTGGTACAACCCCAATTTTTTTCAATTTTGAAACCTAGAATCAATCTCTAAATCCTAAGTTCAGTAAGCAATAAAATAATCAAATATTATCAGAGTACTCTACACATCAAAATCAATATTCGAGCAAAAATTCATCTTAAGCGTAGCTGATGGGACTGCTACCTAGCAGTTGGGACCACTGGCTGACGGTTTCCATGGCTCTATTTAGCTTGGAAAAAAATCTAATGATTCATTTACTACACAGACTATTAGATCATCAGCAGAACTATATACATGAACATCACCATAAATCCACAAATTGATTTCAAGATTAGAAATTGAAAATTGAACAAAATAATCTCTTCATGATTTCATCTGTATAGTGTATACAGTTATAACCATCGTGAACCAAAATAAACTTACAAAATTTAATTCATGTCCATCGAACATGCTCAGATCGCTAGGTAGCAGTCAAGACCGCTACAAGGCAGTCTTGTTGTGTTTGGCTGACGTGAAATTTTCACAAATTTCCCTATGTGCTTTCCAATTCCATGCTTAAAATCCAAAATCCATCACCAGAACTAGCAGGGTACACCGAACAGAAAAGAAAAGGGAGGTGAATAGTGTTACTAAGCCTTCGAAACACTAGCCTGAATGTGCGCAGAGTGAGAGAGAAATATTTTTTGGCTTTTTTTTAAAGAATTTATGGGGAAAGAATTTAATTTTATATACTTAACCAAAATCCCAAACCTCATACTTAATTTATTAAGTGATTAACCATATTTAGCCACCAAATCAAAGGCTTTGCCTCTCTATTTTATGTGATGACACATCACCTCCGTCTGCACGGGGTAGTGCCATAAGAATATTTGAGATAGGTGTGCCTTCTATGAAATAATTGGATCTTTAAATAATTTATTATTTTCCCATATGGCTTCTGTTGACATTCTCCAAAAATTACCAAATTAATACTAGAGAAATATATGGAAGAAGAAAGTAGCAGAAATTTACGGTATAATTTTCTCATGTCGAGAATGAGAGATAGAAAATACCAAAACCAAAACCATCAATCGACTTGCGGTATTTTCGCCCATTTTTAGACTTTCAAGAAAATTTAAAAAAATCTCAAAAATTACAAATATTAGAAAAACAATAATCTTGAAAACCGAATATCATCTCGAGCTATAGAATTCAAGTTATACTTACCAAAAAGCTATTCGGTTATCGTCTGGATCCCAAAGCTTACAATTTTAAATTTTCGTCAAAAATTTTGGGAAATTCACCATAAATTTGAAATCCAAAGTCGGAATCTCATTTTGGATTATAGAATTCGAGATAAATCAAATAGAAGTAGAACCGATTATCTATATGGCTGAAATAGGATTTCTAGCCCGACTGACACACAGAGGCAAACATAGGCAACAAGAAATAAGAGGTATTACAAATGGCTAGCCATCAATGGTTCATAAAGGCCCATCGAAAGGTCAACTGTAGATTGCACAAATTACTACTCTGAAACCCTTCACTACAGGGTTTGGAAAGGCCATCAAAAGGGGTCCATTAACAGCTCCCTCGACCCATTGATGGATCAATTGTAGAACTGATCAGTTGTGGCTTTGGATATGGATTTTGACTCATATATTGGCAATTTGACTCCTTTTTGAGTTGAGGTTTGTTCCTAACAATCCTAAACTTGGAAGGAATGCTTAGATAACTTTTATTAGGGATGAATTTGCTTTAATGGCTAAGATTATTCCTCATATTGTTTGTACTGTTAAGATTCATTGAGAAGACTCTTCTCAACTATAAATTAGGGGATTATTTCAGAGATCTTACTTTCTATTAGTTTCAAATTTCCACTCGAAACATGAATTTTGTAATATTTTCGACACTTTGGATGCCTTAACGATCGTGATTTTCTATGTGATAGATGACTAATTAACCAGATGATAGTAAGCACATTATGGATCTTCCCTCCAAATTTACAAGCATTAACCTTACACGTTTCTCTTCATGTTGTGAAAAGAATTAGAATGCATACGCATTTATCCACTCTTCAAATAGAAATAAATTAACCCCAGCACAAGCAGATGATTTTGGATATGTGCATATCAACTTTACACTCTCAAGAAATTCCACAACATAATGAAGGGGAAACGATGATGTGGGACATTGGCAAAAATAATTTTGGCTCGTTAAGGAGTTTCAATGTTCTAGATGTTATTAATCTTGCTCTTGATAAGCCCCCTATTGAGGTTGTGTTGTTAGTGAGATAGGAATGAGGTCATGGAGTACTTCCACTTGAAAAAAGACATGTTAGTTGTCTTTTGTGTTTTGGTAAGAAAAGTATTATATTTATACTGTATGCTCCTTATAAACATCATTATGAGTTCTTTTTGGGTGAAAATATGTGCACATTGATGTATGTTTATCAATACTTGCAATGGTGCATTATGTATGTTTAACTTGAGAGTATCACTTGCTCTTGTTATGACATTGGCCATAATTTTTTGTCTTTATATAGATGAATATCTTATAATATAGTTTATTACTTATTCAAACTTTATTTATAATTATCTATATATGGTAATAAAAGATATTGTTTGTCATGTCCTTGTATCCTATTTTTTAAGAATTTGCGAGTCCCGTGTCGAGTCTGCATCATATGCGTGGCATATCCAAGTCTGTTATCCATGTTCATGTCCATGCTTCATAGCCATAGCAATAGTCACAGCTTACAAAATTGATTTGGGAGAACCGTGCTTAAGAGGCCTTTTCTAAACCATTGCTTAACCTTGATTGCAATCAGAGTTTCATCCGATCCTCTAATTTTGCCTAGAGCCTGCTTATAGCATATGTAGTTAGCCAATTGTCTAAAAATGGACACCAATCAAGATCAAACACCAGATAAGATCAACCAATATAGATAAATCAGTCTTTCTAATCACGATTGTTTTTAATCAAATATAATAAACATATAGTTAAAGGTTTCTGATCTACAAAGGTCAGGGCAACTGTAATAATCCTTATTTTTTTTATCCATAACTAAATAAATAAACAAATAGATTTAACTATTCATTTTTCCTCTTTCATAACCTCTCAAACTCATTCATTCCTCTAGCCTTCCAAATTCCATAACCGCTCTAACTCTTGAAATTCCATAACACCTCAAATCCTTTAAATGCTGTAACTCCCTAAACCCTTCATATTCTATATCTCCTAAATCCAACACTATATAAACCCAACCTCTTTTCTAAATTCAATATTACACTCATTCTCTAAAATTTATCTTTCCCTCTCACTTTGTTAGAGCATCTTATCGGATCGCTGTCGTTGATCTCGCCGAAACTCCCACCTCTCATCGGAACTTTGCTGGGGAACCACTATCTTCTTTCTTCTCTTGCAACTCTACTATTTGAGGTTGGTAAAACTATTTTCTTAAATTTCTATTACATTTATATTATTGGACCCTAGAATTAGCTCACCCACTATCTATCGACCCTAATAAATTATATCCACCATCTTATAAACCTAATAAGATAGATTCAAACCCATTTATTGATTTCGAATAGAATTTAGTATGATCCTACAATTTTGGACCAAAACATTATCTATAAATCAACTAAGAGTCTCTTCTCAAAATAAATTAAAAATAAAACAAAATAGAAGGAAAATAATTGATTAGTTAAAGAAAATCCTTATATGCCAAACTTATCCAATAAATCCAACAAGCATAAAATCAAACAAAAACATAACCGCATAGAAGTTGAATAATATTAATATTTCTTTGTAGACATTGGCTTCAAGTACAGTATTAATACATCATATGCCCAGCAGAGCCACCTTTACACCTCCTATAAGTCTCTCTTGCTAAACAAATAAGATTGCAGTTCGATAAGGATTAACCAATTCAAATTTTTACAAAATATGCAACTGACAGCTTATTAGAACATTAGAAGTTACTTTTCTACACTAATATTATTTAATTTTAAAATCAATACTAAGTACTTTATGAAAATTAGACTCCCTAAAAATCACCTAAATTTATGTCAAATAATTTTTAACAAATAAGTTATAATTCTATATGTACATTGCTTCGCGTGATTACTAATTGGTAGATATGAGTTTCACAAATCGAGGTGAGTTCTTTTTGAACTCACTAAACATGCTAGTTTTTCTTATAGAAATATTATTCCAATTATATCATCTAATTTGTAGAAAATAAAATTGTTATTACAAGTATTATTTCTTCTTGTTGTTAAAATTTATTTGTAGAAAATAAGTTTGTTACTACAAATACAATCATTGGCATTCCTGTTATTTCTTTATATTGTTAGAAATTAAATAAATACTTGTTAAATTACAGAATATAGTTAGATTTTTAATAAATCATGAAACGACTATAATTGTGGAAAAATACTGTTTGCGATATCATTTTGTATCGGTGTCTAGAAAAATTATCTTTTATGTTGGTTCTCTAATTAAGAAACGTGCAACGCACGGAAAAACTCCTAACATCCATACACTTGCCTGGCTGATATTTTTATGATATTTCAAAGTAGTAAACCTTTGATATAGCTAAATGTGATTTATTAAATAAAGTATAAACTGAACGAACTCTATAAATCATATTGTTAACAAATTAATTACATCTAATTGAAATATTGTATCTGATATGATCCACATACAAGTTATGAAAATCAGAATTTAGACCTATATAAATTATACCTAAATGACACTGAATTGGGAGAAAAATTGAATGATGAAAATATACTCTGTTTCCGCTGTAAACTTGTTAAGTTGTTCAACTGAATATTTCGCACACCATAGGTGCGTGATAATTTGCCGGATCATACCTGACTATAATTCATGTTTGTCTGACGGCAGGTCACTCAGTACCGGACAACTCATGTGACAATTTTCTGAATATGTATAAGAAACAATTGAAATAGTAGTATCCCATCACTTTAGTTAGCTTTTCTAATTATATGACATGCTAAGTAAAAATAAACTTATTATAATTGTGACTACACTAAAGATATTTGGTTTAACCTATATCACTTGATGTCATCGTTACTTATGAATTTAATATTTTCTAAGACTTGCATTATTACCATGTTTAGACATAATTGTTACATCACATACTCTTTCTGTATTTATTATTTGGTCGCTATCTGACAACCTGGATATGCATGTCCAGAGATTGAGATGAACCCTATTGATCCTACTGCGAAAAACTTGGAGTATTTTGCTGAAGTGACCGAAAATCAGTAGTTATCTATGTACTTAATTTGTATTAGATATAGCCTTCTCCATATTTTTGAACCAATCATTCCTCAATGAATGTTATCTTGTATCGTCCTTTTGTTTTTCGTTGTATAATAAACTTCATGATTTAATGAATGTCAGTTTATTTATCTAAGTGAATTTATTCCTTGTGGCTGTGATATTATAATTAGGTTTTAGTATATTCAATCTGAATATATTGTCGATACCTGTTGTATGTACTCGTATACCGTATATCAGAAACGGAGCATGACAGCATCCCTAGCCGAAACGTGTAATTATGAGAACGTTTGAAATACATTTTTGAATGGATGACATATTTTCTCAGATTAAATTGACTACTCTATCTCTAGCTATCTCTAGCTTATATACTTGGCATATTCAATTGTGAGTCTCACATCAAACTTTATAATAAGCGGTGGCATATGAAGGGTCATCGTTTATGCTAAATGAAGAGTTTAAACCAAACTGATGCATGTTACAGCCCGCAATGTTATATGCACATAATCATAATCTTATGTGAAAATCTCAACCAAATCGATTGATATAGCCAGCTATGCTATGCACATAATCATAATCTTATGTGAAAAATCTCAATCAAATCGACTGATTTAGATATGAGTGGCAAGGGTATCTAGAAAAACTATATAATAGCATGCAATTTCTTTTAAAACTAAATTTCTTTTTTTTTAATTACCCATTTCATAGATATATGACTTAATTTTATGCCGGTTATCAACTATCTGGTTCCTGTGCAACCCTCAGTCCTTCCCTCCTTACTCCTTTCTAGAAACCCCTCGATTCCAAAACCCCATGCTCTAACCCACCTGCTATCTCCATACACAAAAACAACCGTAGCATTCTAACATTGATACTGAAGCCATTAGGGCTTGGATCTCTCTGCTGCCTCCTCTGCAGTGTTTTATTTATTTTTATTTGGCTACATTATATAGCTCCCAGAAGAAATGATTATAAGGATTTTCTCTCCTCTTCTTTTCCTTCTCTTTCTGTATCTGCCACTTCATTTCCCCCGTGTCTTTCCCTCTTTTTTGTCTTCTGTAGTAACGGCTTAAGCATCTTTTCTTCAGCTCAACTCCTACTTCTCCCTCTTCCTCTTTTTCCCTGCTACTTCTTCGGTGAGTATAGACATGAACTATGCAATTTATCATCCCGAATTCTGTAGGATATATTAGCACAAAAGGTTCCCAAATTTATGTCAACGTGAATGTACAAAAAAGACAGATTTATTGGATAACATATAAAATTATCAATCCTAACCACACAGATGTGTTTCGGAAATTAATAGAAGTAACGTATGTAACTTTAATGTATATTATGTTTATCACGCTTAAAATAACTATTCTTCGTATGAAAAGCCTGTCATTTTTAAATCCACACACGGTACACAATTAATCTTTATTCATCACATTTTGCTAAGCCTTGTCGCCATCAAAATGACTTGGCCACTTAAGACAATTCAAAATTTAATTATATTTTTATTAAAGCCTTTTCGCCAACAAAATGGCTTGGTCCCCGAAAACAATTCAAAATTTAAAAGCATCAGAGATGGGGACAAGTTTTATAACAAGATTCAACCCCATGGAAACTTTTCCGTACAGTGCCAACTTCCTGGCCCATACAAGCATAGGTAAGGGCTGCTTCCCATAAAGGCTGCATGGACACTGCAAGAGACCTAAGGTATCTGTATGCAGTGCACAAGTAAATACAAAAATGAAGAGAAAGCACATAACAAAACAGGACATAATGTAAAGAATACTCTAAGCAACAGAATATCAAGAGTAACACTGCTGACCATTGTAATGTACTCACCTTACCACTAACACACAAACGATCTCCCTCTAGATACTTCGACTGGAGACTATTGAGAAATGCCGAATATGTAAAACGAGTACCCCGAAAAAATTTCTTCAAATGTAAATAAATCATCTTCGTTTCACCAGCAGCATATTCCTCACCATTAACTTCAGGAATCGGCTCATTTCTTGGCAGCTCGCATCCAACAACAATCTCTAGGAATGAAAATGAAGAGCCAGCCCTAATTCCCCTAAGGAAGAAACAAAAACATCAAATTTCCAAGTCCAAAAGATGACAATGAGAAGAGTTTCTCCACAGCTTCTAATATGAAATGAAGTATATATAAAGAAACCAAAATTTTGACACTGTTCTTCTTTTAATTTGTAACATTGTTACATCATAACTACAAAAGCATATTGTTAAACGAAAACTAGACCTAACAGAAATAAAAAAGAAAGGGAAAATAACAGTGTTCATTTAATGGGTTTCTCTTCCTATGCAATGCTTTGATCTAGTTTTAATATATATATATATATATATATATATATATATATATATATATATATATATTGGTCTTCTCCTTTTGGAATGCCAACTCAATCTGGTCCATACATTTAAGGAAAACAATGGCATTGGTGATCAACTTGCAAACAGGGCTATCAGAAAGGGTTCTTTTACATGTACTTGCAGATAGCTCAAGGAAATCAAGCTTGCTCTTTAAGATTTAAAAAGCTTTCCTTAGATAAGAAATAAGAATTAAAACTCTTAGTATTATGATATAATGAGTAGAACTCCTTGATGTGCTGTGCAAATAGATCATACTGCTCAAGTCGTGTACTCAATTTTCTCTCAAGAATAAAAGTAGCAAAGGCTGGCTGTGGTCATAGAGGAACTTCCAGCTGAAAAAGCAAATTCACCAAGCTCATTTTAAACTTGAACAAGCTACGAACAATACAAAATGAACTGTAAACTTTAATTTGCCTTAATTCATTTAGGAAGGGAAGCAGGAAGCTGCAAGTCCACAATAAACTATAGGTCCATCCCATTCTCTCTTCCTCCCCTCCCCTTACATTTCCATTTACTCTGTTATGTTTTTGCATGGGATTTGGAGTTAAGTTATTTTTCCCCCTTTGTCCTTCAATCTTTTTGAGGATCCATGACTGCCAGAACTATAGCCATTTCCACACTGAATTGGCTGAACCTGGTAAGACAGAGGTGTTTCAGATCAGGTGTCAAAATCAAATCAGATAAGCAATGTTATTTTCAGTTCTGACTGATATTTTGAACCTTGCTCAAGATTTCATATCTGAAAAAGCTCTAGTATCGTGCCTTACTACGTCATCCTAGAAACTCCATTAACATGACAAATATCATAAAACAATATTGAGGGTACAAAAATAATGAGAAGAACTACCTTGAAGAAAGAACAGTTCCCACACAGATCAAATATTGCCCATCCTCTATTGCACCTTGAGGATTCTGCAGATCGGCATAAGTTCGGGGAAAATGATGTAGCAACTTTCTCACCTGCACAAAAGTTAAAAGGTCATATTTTCCTCAAGATCTGATAGCAGATCTTTGTATGATTCTGTATTACCTACAGTCATAACATCTCACCGTGGGGAAACCGCTATCTTCAAGTTGACTACACTGCCTTCTGCTTACTTTCGACAGACAACGGACAGTTTTGTCTAAAATTGGCTCAGTTACCTTCGTAGTATCCAAGGAATTAATGCATCCAGCTGTTAAAGACTTCTTACAGTTAACTGGGGCATCTGACTTTGTTTCGCTATTTATATTTTCTACTTGAGAATCATACAGCAACATATAGGAACTGCTACTGCTCAGAGTAGGAGCACATAAATTTGAGATGGGGTCCCCTATAAACTGTAAAGCTCCACCAATTCCATTAGCTTCTGTCCAATTGCCTCCAATTGAAAAAGGTAAGTAATTCTTATAACTTTCAGGTATTAATGGATTCATTCGTTGCTGTTGACCAGGAACCTCATTGTATAATTCAATAACTGATGAATCGCCCAAAGTTATGCATGGAAATCTGCTAAGAGCTAATGTGAAATCAAAATTCTCCACCATGCCATCTGTATCAACACTGGATTCTTTCTGCATTTTTTCTTGCTCAATTAAGTCTTTTATGCTGCCATAACCCATTAAAACTGAAACCTAAAACATGATGATATGCAGCAAAACTCAATCAGAAAAACAATATAGAGGGCAGACTAAGGTAAAACTGAACGAGACAAACACCCGCACCTAATATCGAAACAGTACTTAATAAAGGAGAAAAGAAAGTATATATTCTACTACAGCTTCAGAAGCAACTCAAACTGTTAAAAGCATGCATATCAATGGCTACTAAGAATGGAAGTTGGAAAGCAATCTTAAACAGCAACGTTCCTTGAACATCAACTTGATTTACGATGCTCATAAACAATACACATAGTATGCCAGTGGGTATTTTTGCAACAACATTATTTTAGTAAAAGTGCTCCATGGGATTGAAAAATGGTTGTACCAAACTAACAATTATGTAGCAATCAAAGTCTAGAAGGGGTCTATGATCAAAGTTCGCTTGTTTCATGATTCCTGCATTCAACTAGATGATTCTTGGCCATACTGAAACACTGCCCAAATAAGAAACACAGTAACATAATTCTTGGCCATGTTGACCCAATCTCCTCTTTGGCCCTTTGTGGTAAATGGGCATAATGAGCTCTGGAAGCTCAAAGCTCGGTTCAAAATCATTGCACATGCATTCCGCCTCATTCCTTAGTATGCATAGCCTCTTAAGCTCCTTTGAACAAAGGAACAAACATGAACAGCCTAACATCCTGCTCTTTTTACACCTGTACTCAATACTTCTTCTTCAACAATTTTCATCCTCAAATGAATGAGATATCACAATACTAAGGAACTTAACTGTTTAATATAGAATAACAATATGTTTGACCAATGTGTTCAGAATATGAACACATGCATACACAGACTACAATATTCTTTATTTAAAAAATAAATAAATAAGAAGCAATGGCATTAGAAAGAAAACATCCAATAATCTCCATAGCAGTAACAGTACCAACTTAAGCTAGAAAAATACAATATAATCAATACAATTGGTGAAGAAATCTGCTAAAGATTCATGTATGATGTATAAATGACTTGTATAACACTTAGAAACAACATCAAACAACAGGTGGTAGTTATTGAGAATTCAAAACCAGGATAATCACCTTGTTCAAAAACTTTGACCTCTCTGAAATGTTTGCGGTGCTGTAGCCACTCGATTCTTCCAACAGCTTCTCGGTACAAAACTGATTGGATGGAGAACACCACTTCGAAAGCTTTGAGTGGAGAAAATTACTAAACCTGCATTGAGAAGGCAATGTTGTTCATCACTTATGCTGGATTTTGTGAATAGATATCAAACGTACTCTCATTTAGAACATTACCTCATAGTCCTATAGTACATATTACGGCATCCACTACGAACTTCAAAAGATATTGCGCTTGTTAGATGACTCTCATTTAAACCCTAAAAATATGTAGTTGAATCAATAAGAAAACACAGATTCACAACATAAAATGCTTCAAAAACAAAAATTTAGATATCAATTGAGGCTAAAGCCTAAAATGGGAAGGGGAAAGAAGTGTAACAACAATATACATGTACTTATTTCTGGATCTTATATTGATAAGGCAGTCCATCAACAGTTAACTTGAGAACAGATTCAACAGAAACATGTTATACTAATTGTTTTAATTTTTTGTACTTAATTGTAGCAGCAAGAAAGAAAGAAGTGTGCAAACAGACGTTGAACCTGAAGTCACATAATTGGCATATTTTACTAATAAGCATGACTTTGACAAAAATGAAGCATGCTGAACCCTATTAATATTCAGTTGTCAATTATAATCTCCACTGTTTAAATTTTATTCTTACATTTGCAACTGGAATACTTTGTTGAGTAAAATAAATTGGGATAGATTGATGGCTTTTAGCTATTAAGTCCGAAAAGGCTTCACTGAATATTAATTCCATGCAAAATTGGTAAGGATCTTCGTCCTCCACACTGTTGGTGCAATACTCCCAAGCACCCATCCAATTACTACTCCCATCTTAGCAGACTTAACCTAAAGTTTTTACCGGGATTTCTCCCCCAAAAAAGGCTAGCTACAATAAATTTTTGAGTTATTAGGAATTATTATATCTACTTGTTTTATGTCCAATGTGGAATTATTCATTTTTACTTCGGGATGTTATACACTCTCCACTTTCTAGGATCTAGCATCACTCTCCAAACTAACACTTAACACACTACATCCTGCAATGCAGATTCTATAGGTGCTCCCACGTGTTTAAGAGATATTGTCAAACACACCTTGATATGTTATGGGACTTTGTCCTATGTTACATTTAGCTCCATATAACACTTACTTTCAAACACTTTGTTGGTGCTAGGCTCTAATACCATATGTAATGGCCCGAAGCAAGAGCTTCTCATGTTACCCACCCTTGCACTATTCTAGCCCGAGCACGCTTAGCCTACAATTTTTACCACGAGTTTTCTCGTCAAAAAGATTGTCCAAAAGCAACTTTTTAAGTTCATGGAAAATTATTAAAAACTACAATCTTATGTCATATTCAATGGGGGACTAGTCATTTTTAGCTTGGGGTGTTATTCTAGTCCCTTCTTAAAATTTTACTTTGAAAGAGAAGAGCCAAACATGTTTGAGGACCAAGTGCAGTTGTGAAGTAATCTATCTTATAATAATTCCTAAAACTCAAGCCCTTTCTCTTTGATCTCTCTCTCTAATTCATTAGATGTTTGGAAGAGATGCTTAATGGAGATGAAAGAAAGAGGGAGGGATAAATGGTAAAGAAATTGCAAGGCGAAGGTCCATGAAGATAAAAAGGAAGGGTAAAGGATGTGGGTGAAAGAATGATGGTGACTTTACATGGACAAAGAGAGGGGAAAAGGGTGGCTGGCTGGGTAACAACAATTTATGAGAAGTGGAATAGTTGTTGGAATTTTGGAGAAGGAAACTTAAGATTGGCTAGAAGACCATAGAACATAGAGGAATCTCAAAAACCAAGATAAATGCACCTAGCTTTACTTGACATGGCAACAAGGAGGGAGATGACAGAAGGATATGAGTGCCAGACTCCTAGTCTCAGTTAAATAGGAAAATGGTGGGAAAATATTGGTTGGAGGTTTAAGATGAAGGTAGATAGGTGAGGAGGAACTCAACCATTTGGAATAATGAAACCATGTTGTAAGCGATTTACATTCAGATGTTAAGTTGTGTAGTGATAGCAGGAGAGTGGGGAATTAGAATTTGGAAAAAACACAAATATAAAATTATAAAGATATTAAAAAACGATAAAATTGAGTCACCAAATAAATCTCCTAATAAAGAATCCCCATCAATTCTCCACGACCTTCAGAATATTCACATCCGATGAATAAAGGCAGTTATTTTAAATATTCCTGATATAGCCGATATATCCACCTGATATATCATTTTTCGAGTCAGACGCAATGATAAGTTAAAAAAAGGAGTTATATTGTTTTGTACATATATCAGCCAATATTTGAAATATCGTTTATTATATAGCTCGATATATCACGCCGACATATCGACCTACTTGGTTCATTTTTACGCCGACATATCGACCTACATAGTTCATTTTGTCAATTGAATTTTTAACTTACAAATAAATTTGGTGTTCATACCCAATATTCCCATTTATAAGGGAAAACACAAAATTTTTCACCTCTCCAACCAGATATTTAAATTGTTTTCATGAAAACTTTAGAGTCGGAATCACTCTAGCTTGGGGTGGACCCAAACATCCAAATCGGGGGTAGAGTTATTCGAGAATCAAACTAGCTAGACTGCTCATCGGGATGCAAGGGGCGAATCATCCCTACTACGAGTGTGAGGGCAGAGCCCCCGACCCAAAAAATATATCATGTTTTTGTTATATAACACATGAAATTATGGGCTTCCAATACTAACATAAATGTTTCTGTTTTATAACGCATGTTTTAATTACATAATTTCTATAAAATTTAAGACATTATAATACAAATTTCATCTTCAAATATTTTTGTTATTGATTTTGGAGTTTAAAATAAAATAAAAAATAGTTTATTTAATATAAAAATGAGATATCATCTACATACAATTATTGAGTCATTCATTTCTAATAATTACAATTTTCATACAATCTTCACAATTGAAAAGTAAAATTTTAGGTGGAGCACAATTATAAAATTGAGTATTTAAGAGGGAGCGTCTTGAAAAATTAAATTATGCTATAATTACCCCCCCCCCCCCCCCCCCCCCAATGTACATGGGTCCGCCCATGTCTCTAGCATGTAAAGAGTTACAAATATTAGAGATATACATAGCGGAACTTATTTAAGTACTATTCAAAGCTTAAAATTTTCTTCTTCCACTTCTCTTTTTATGTTTTTACTTGCTCAACTACTATTATTGTTGTTACTACTATTATAATTCTTGCAATTATTATTATTTATACCAATCTTCTTCATCTACTATTATTGTTGTGCTTAAATCTCAATTATTTCTATAGTTTATGTCAACTTTAATTAAATCAGTTTTATCGTTATTTTATTCTATAATGCTTGTATATATGAACATGTTTTCAAATATGTATAAATATATATATAATATATAATATATATATTATGTCATGCTAATTAGATAGATGAAATTAAACCACTATTAAGATTTCAAATTACATATCTAACGTGTTTATATAATGTTTGATGTGAACGTCTGTTGTGAGCACATATCCTCAAAAACATCATCTGATATTTGTATTCTGATATGAAAAGAACACATCCGATAGATCTCGACATTTGATATTTAGAACCATGATAAAGGTACCATAATTCCAGCAATTTATGAATTTTTCCATCACCAAATTGATCTTACCAAATGAAATAATCTCTATCCCTAAAACAAGATATAAAGATATGCAATGCAGTACATGCTCATGATATTTGTATTGTCAAACGGACTTCACTGTACTTGCACTATAATAAATTGGATCTCCTATAGACATGCTCGCCATGACAAAAAGACTTAAACGGAGCCCAGACATTCGGCAGTCTCATGGATAATGGAAAGCCCTTCTGCTAAAAGATCTATATAAGTCTTAATAAGTGGCTCTGCAACTTCTATGGACTGTGAAGTTTCTTCTACTAATGACAACAATCCAATAAAAACTTCTGCTTTGGACCCATCAAAAACTTTGTATTCGACTTAGGCTAGAAACTCTTATTGTCAAACTCGACTTTATGAAATAATCAGAACCAACCAATATATTTATTGTGAGTCAAGAGATACATATATTTATAAGTGTCTCAACACTATACAAACAATTCAACAGGCGACTAAATCTAAAACTAAACCCTAATACAAGATAGTAATCTAATTGAATTAGTAGAGCGATTGCGAAATCGGAATAGGAGTAGGAGTCTGAGTCAGAATTGGAGTCTATCTAGCATCAACAAAGGTTTCAGGCTCTAGACGTATGTCAATATAGACTCCATCTCATACTCGAGTGTGGGCTCTACTTGACCTCTTCTTCGATCTTTCTCCTTTGCTCAAACTCATTTTCGTGTTTAACCTGAACCTCAGGCCCAGATGATAAAGACAAACAAGATATAGAAAATAATTTGAGAATGAAAGAAGGTATAATGTACACTAAGTATGAAGAAAATTTTGCAAAAGAGACCAATATCAACATAATCTATAGTTACTTTCCACCCAAAAAGAAAATCCTCCCACCAATTTTGTTTGGACATAGAGGCATTTTTTCTAGAAGTTAAAGAAAAATAATGGAAGAAAGCTTCAAGGTTGCTTTCCAAATTTCCATAACCATATCCATCATTAAACCCCGAACATTCAAGATCATCATAAATATCACGAGCCACAACAACAACAACTAAGCCTTTTATCCCAAGTATTTAGGATAGGCTACATGAACCAAAAAAGAATCGCGCCGCATCGATCACTTTGATAGTCCTTCTCCATTCATTTCTATCAAGTAATATCTCCTCATTTATACCTCAATTATACCTCTAAAATCCATATCTTTTCGTATCACCTTCATTCATATTTTCTTCGGTCTTCCCTTCATTCTTTTAACTTGTTCTACATTGATAAACTCCCCTCATCAAACTGGTGCATTTGTAGTCCTACGTTACACATGACAAAACATCGTAAGCGATTTTCTCGTATCTTCTCATCGATGGGAGTTACACCTATCTTAACACGAATATCTTCATTTCTCACTTTATCTCTCCTAGTGTTGCATCATAAATATCACAAGTTAAGCAATGTTCAAGAATGCGTTTTCAATATGCGTGCGGTCCAGGACCGCAAAACGCATAATCGGATTATGCGCCGATTATGCGGATTACGTGGAATTATGCGGAATATTAATATTTTAATATATATTAATATAATAATTATAAAAAAATGGATATATTAATGCTATAAAACTCTAAAAAATTAATTCAACTTAATTCAACTTATATTCTACTACAATAAACTTATACAATTAACAAATCGTCAACTTATATTCAAATAAACTTAATTCAACTCAGTGATCAGTTAATTCTGCAGCAATTCTGCAAAATCCAACACAATTCTGCAGCAATTCTGCAGCAAAATCCAACAACAATTCTGCAGCAATTATGCAGCAATTCTGCAGCAATTGTGTTGGATTTCCAGCAAAATCCAACACAATTCTGCAGCAACCCAAATTCAACTCAAATTCAACTCAGTTTAAAATAACTGCAGCAACCCAAATTAAAATAACTGCAGCAACCCAAATTCAAATAACTGCAGCAACCCAAATTCTAACTAAATTGGAATAATACCCAAATTCTAACCAAATTCTAAATAATCATCAAAAATATTCAGCAGGAATAATACCCAAAAAAAATAAACTGCAAAACCCTAAATAGATCCAAAATCCTAACTGGAAAAAAACTTTACCTGATCAGCGCCGCCGGAGAGCTCGCCTTGAGGACTGCAGCTGTCGGAGGAGATGTCGCCGGTGAGATCGAAGAGGGGAAAGGCCGAACGGAAGTTAGGGTTTTTTTTCGCTGAAGCAGGGACTCGACAGCTCGGGAGATCGGAGAGTTAGGGCTTTTTGGTCTTTTTTCGCTAGTTTGGAGGGACGATCGGCTGGAGGTGATGTCGCCGGTGAGATCGGAGAGGGGAAAGGGCGAACGAAAGTTAGGGTTTTTTTTTTCGCTGAAGCAGGGACTCGACTGCCGGAGAGCTCGCCTTGAGGACCGCAGCCACCGGAGGAGATGTCGTCGGGTCGCCAGTGAGATCAGAGGGGGGAAGGGGCGATCGGAGAATAAGGGTTTTTTTTTTTTTCCTTGCTGGGCTCGGGAACTCGATTCGGGAGAGGAGGAGGAAGAGAAATAAGTAATGGGTTGCGGGTACGGGTCGGGTTTTGGGTGCGGGTCGGGCGAATTTTTAACGTTCGAAACCCGATAATCCGTTTGTCCGCATAATGGAGCGCATTCTGCTTTTTCTATGCGTTTTGGGGGCGAAAACGCCTATGCGGGGCATTTTTACATTAAATCACCATCAATGTAGATATCCCGTAAAATATGAAGCCATAGAGAATTAACTTAAACCTCGACCAGTTAGCTCAAAAAGTTCATGAAATGCCTAAGAATCTCAGTTGCTCAAATCTAATTTGAATCGGGCTTAAATCTTATATGCATCAAGCTTAACTGGACTTGAAACAAGCTTGAAATCACCAAATACCCGTAACAAGAATTTATACTATGCAAATGCGTCGGGTCAATTCAACACTGACCCACTGGACTGTGAAGCAAGTCATGTCCGAGCTGGAAGCAGGTCTGGTCACTGAAAGAACCTAAAATTGGATGGGGTCACATCTATATGGACAGTTGTGGATCTAAAAGGGACATGTCAGGTCAGTGAAGACGAAAAAAATCATATTGGATTGGAATCCAAATTGTTTCAGATCATATGCCTGTATTAAATGGACTAAGAGTGGGAGTCTAGTCAGGTACTTTCCTATCATGGAAGACGAACCAAACTCCAACAAACTTCGACGAAGCTCAGCGGTGATGGGATAGGACCCGATAGTGGGTTGAAAATGGATACAAGGAGTCTATGGCAGTTGTTAATTGATCAACGATTCAGCAATCAAGGAGAGGAGGTTATCGCACTGTTATGGCAGCTATTACTGCTACTCCAACATCAACGAATGTTCAGTTAATGAAGGTCGACAAAGGGTCATCAAGCAATGAGGAGGCTCGACGAAGTCGAGGACCTTGGAATTAACGGCGATGATTAGCAAATTAATGCTTTGATCAGCTTCTATGTCGCCAGCAGGAGGTGTCGTCATGGTGAGACAGAAGCAATGCAGGGGCGGCGTTAGAGTTGAAGTCTAAATAATTTTTTCTTTAATCAGCAGGTGATTAGGAACCAGAGTTAAAGTCAAAATATTTTTTTTCTTTAATCAGCAGGGGCCTAATCAGCATAGGGCATATATTGTCACAGTTGTCGATAATCAGGCATTAACAAGAACAGTATATTTTTGTTGTTGACATTATTGATGGTGATGCTAATGATGATGTTGTTGTTTGGAGAAGATGGTGGTCTCTATGGAAGATGATAGAGGAAGAATGATGATGAAGAAAATACTGTTGTAGGTAATGATAATGGATTTTTTTTTTTTTCTTTGCTTGAGAGGAAGGGAAAATACTTTTTTATTTCTCTGTTAAGCTTTTTCTCTCTTTTTTTTTATTTTTTTTCCCATTTCTCTTTCACTGTTTTTTCTCTTAAAAAAAGTTCAAAAATAAAAGATGGCAAGAGAAGATGGTGATTGAGGAAGACAAGTCTTTTCTGGTTCTGATACCAAAATTTTCTCAGCATAAAGACGACTTAGAGATTTGTGTTGTTTTGGATTTAGAGAAGAACACAAATATAAAATTATAAAAAATTTAAAAAAGAAAAATTCAGATCTCACATCCAAGTGAATCACTCATCCACTCTCAAACAAATCACTCGAGAAAAAAGTTGACACAAATCATCACGCCAAAGTTTCACACAGAAATAATTTCAATTATAATTCTTCATTATTCCTCAATAGTTTAATATAACCTTTTTCTAATGCAAATGAAAAAAATCAAGAGTCGTGGATTAAAAAAAAAAAAAAAAAAACAAGAGCCGTGGAAAAAAGAACAAGAGTCATGAAAAACCCAAGAGTCATCAAATAAATCTCATAAAACATCCCCATCAACGAGAATAATCTCCAACTAAGTTACTTGTTAGAGTTTATACTAAAAAATTCATACGAATTAAGAGCTTTGCATAAAGTATCAAATTATTTTAGAAATCCCTATATATTAATTAAACATTGTTACAGTGTTAAAGAACTGATATATGTTTACAGTTCAAAAACAATCGAATTGGCTATACAACTAATACAATGAGCATATGTATCTGTTTATCTAAAATTTTGCCAACAGTATCAAGATGGAGAATGAAACCATTTACACAAATGAAATAAAAAGACAAGTGGAGGTATCGAGCATGCAAGTGAAGAAGATAAAAATAAGCAAACAATGCTCACAAAAATTTGTTCACATTTCACTGCATATAATATAACAATCACAACGAGAAGATACGATTTATTTTCTGCAAATGCACAATGTAGGCAAGAACTAACCCAATTATAGCAAGGACAAAAAAGAAAATAATTCAGAAGAACAAAAATTTACCTTGCAACATGCATGTACAATACTAGTTGTTCCATTTGGGGCCATTGTCATTAACCACATCGGGAAGAAGTTCTATGACGACGGAAAACGCAAGATAGACCTGCACTGTGTTTTCCAACTATCCGTCAGGAAAGAATACTTTGTTATGTGCTTATATACAACATCAACACCATGAAAGAACTGAAACATTGATAGTTTAAAGCCATCCATAGTGCCTCTAGAAAATGACAAAATAACAATGGCAGTAGTAGCAAAGCCTTCATCCCAAACAGATAATGACAAGATTGTATCAAATGTTCTACAAATAAAACTAAAATTCTCAAAGCAAAGGGCAGCTAAAAGAAATTAATGTTAAGCTGTGAACATGGAAATTACAAGCTTTGAAGCAATATCCATTAATTCAACAAAACAGAATTCCTAGAAGATCAAGACGATAAGGTGGCATCGGAAACGAGACTATAGGTATTATCTATGTAGCACCTATACTTCGAATGAGGGTCGTACCAATATCAGATACATATCCAACATTCCAATGTTCTGATTCTTGGCCTAATATGTCTCGAATATTTCTTTTGACGTATCCAAACTTTGCAATGTATCTAGACGTATTGAAGGTATATCATAAATATATCAAAAATTAGAAAGTTAAAAATTAAATTTGTGAATGACTGGTTAACATTCTATTAGTTATATTCATTGCTTTAGTAATATGTGTTGTTTTATAGTAAAGAATGTAAGTATGCACTCAGTTATTAATTTAGACTGGTGAATATTATGCATATCTGAACAATAACAAACTCATACACATATAGTGTTATTAATGTTGTATTCACAATTTACCGTTTTAAATTTTTTGAATTTGTCTTATCCTTGTATCATATCATATTGTGACTATGTTGCACATATATACATGTGTTTATGTACAATATTTTCCGCATCCATGCCATACCCATGTCCTATTTTTTAAAATAAATTCCGTATAGCCATATTCGTATCCTTCCATACCTGAATGCCATATATCCATACCCATACTTCACAAGATATAATATAAACTACCATTTGAAAAAGCATATCCTCAATCAAGGATATAGTTAGATGGGGAGGGGAAAAAAACAGAGAATCCATCAGTTTAAAACAAAAATCCCTCTTTGGAAGTTAAAGAAATGATTTATAGCATTTACCTGAAAGTGAACAGCGGAAAGTAAAAAAGGAGAAAGCCTGCAACATGCATTCAAACATATTCCTCTCATTGAAATGGGTGCATCTTTACCTGCAAGTGGATTGAAAAGAGCATCTATCTCAGGTTTATGTGAGCTTTTGTATCACCAATATCTCATAAACAAATTTGCAAAAGAATATACGTCTTTACACTCTAAAGCTATATTGGACTATTCATTAGAGCTCAAAATATGTTTAAAAAAACTAGGAACGAGAAAAAAATGAAAATAGAGACAGGGAAAATTGATGCCCTAAAGAAGTGCAGGTTTCAAACTTTTGTAGTCCACATGTTGTCTGCTAGCAGATATTGTAGGCAAACAGATGAGCTTCCCTCAGTAGGGACTCAAACTGACGATTGTTGGATTTTTTTCATGTGCAATGCACATGCAAAAATACTGGGTGCTACGCATGGAAGAGGTATGTGTATCAGTGTATGACTTACAGGGTTATATGCAAATATATATATATATATATATATATATATATATATATATATATATATATATATATATATATATATATATATATATATATATATATGAACGGTTCTAAAAATGAAAGGTTCTAAATATCATATAATGATCATATCAGATAGGAGCTTTTTCATTGTTAGGGATGGTAATGGATGCATTCATGGACCAATTTTTGGCCTGTCCTATACAAATTTTTTAATTAAAAATAAAAGATTTATTTTTCTAAATCAAAATTTTGTATAGGACGAGCCAAAAATTGACCCGTTGACGTGTCCATTACGATCCCTATTCATAGTGAATAGCAGATATTAAATGATAGTCCAGATATTCGTGCGCATATCGGGCATTCATATTGAACTTTATATATACATATTAAATATGTAACCATGATTCCTTAGAGGTGATTAATGTCATAGTGTCATTTATACATCAAATATAGAATTAAAATGTATTTAAGGACAAAGGGGCAAAGCTGCATGGGGGCATGTGGGGGATATTGCCCCCACCGACCCCAACAGCCTAGCTTATTGCATATTATGCCCTACAAAGGAAAATTGGTACTCGAATATGAATATACTGAAGATTGCTCCTATAATCCTAAACGAATCTATGTACTTTACAGTGTATTAATACTAAGGAAAGAACTGCATTTAAGCCTTCACACTTGTTACACATAAACCTTTCCAATATATTTCTTATCTAGTTTACCCTCTGAAATTGTTATATATGCATACATTCCACAAATCTTTAAGAAATGTTAGGTTGGTACAAGTGTTTTTCTATTTTTAAGTTAAACAGTAACTTTTTGATAAGTACTTTTTTGCCCCAGCTTGATTAAAATTCAGGTTCTGCCCTCATAAACCATTCGAGAAGATATGCATAGATACAAGAGTAATAACAACTAAGCAACAACAACTAAGCCTTTTATCCCAAGTATTTGGGATAGGCTACATGAATCAAAAAATAATCACACCGGATCGATCACTTTGATAGTCCTTCTCCATTCATTTCTATCAAGTAATATCTTCTCATTTAAACCTCTAGAATCCATATTTTTTCGGATCACCTCCATCCATATTTTTTTCAATCTTCTCTTCGTTTTTTTAACTTGTCCTACATTGATAAACTCCCATCGTTGAACTAGTGCATTTGTAGGCCTACGTTGCACATGACCAAACCATCGTAAGCAATTTTCTTGCATCTTTTTATCGATGAGAGCTACACCTATTTTAGTATGAATATTTTCATTTTTCACTTTATCTCTCTTAGTATTGCCGCATATCCAGTGGAGTATGCACATCTCTGTTACACTTATCTTCTGTGAATAACGTTTCTTTATAGCCTAACATTCCGTACCATATAATAAAACTGGCATAATAACAGTTCTCTAAAATTTTCTCTTCAATCTTAATGAAATGTTACGGTCGTAAAAAACTCCCGTTGCACTCCTCCATTTCAACCAGTCATCTTATATCCTATGGTTAACATCATTATCGATCTTTCCATCATTCTGAATAATAAAACCCAAATACCTAAACTGACTGCTCATTATCTTGCCCATCCAGTATTACAGCATTATACTTTATGATCCGTCGTTTACTAAATTTACACTCCATACACTCTATTTTAGACCTACTTAATCTAAAACCTCTAAATTCTAATGTGTGTCTCCATAACTCTAAATTGGCATTCACCCCCTTCTTTTGTCTCATCAACTAAGATAATATCATCAGCAAATAGTATACACCAGGGTATCTCATTCTGAATAGCTCTAGTAAGATCATCCATCACTATAGCAAATAAGAACGAGCTCAATGCAGATTCTTAATGCAATCCAATTGTGATAAAAAAATTACTTGTTAAATCACCACATATTCTGACATTGGTCACTACTCCATCATACATGTCCTTAATTATGTCAATATACTTAATGGGAACTCTTTTCTTCATCAATGTCCACCAAAATACCTCTAATGGTATCTTATCATAGGTTTTTTCTAAGTCAACAAATATCATATGCAAATCTCTATTTTTCTCTTGGAATCGCTCTATAAGTTGACGAAGTAAATGAATAACTTCCATCGTGGATCGCCTCGGCATAAATCCAGATTGGTTCTCCGATATTTTAACAGTTTGCCGCAATCTATGTTCAATTACCCTTTTCCAAAGTTTCATAGTGTGACACATGAGTTTTATTCCCCGATAGTTAGAACAACTCTAAATATCACCCTTGTTTTTATATAAAAGTAGTAGGGTACTCTTCCTTCATTCATTTGGCATTTTCTTAATTTGTCAAATCTTATTAAAAAGATTTGTCAGCCACCTCACACTAATCCCTTCTAAATATCTCCATACCTCTATAAGAATCTCATATGGACCAACAATTTTTTTTAATTTCATCCTCTTCAAAACCTCTTTTACTTCAAATTCTTAGTTATAGATACAAGAGTAACACAATAAAATAAATCATGGAACATGTTCAATCTAGAATTTGAAAACATAAATTATATAAATGATTGAGGTTAACAAATGACAACAATAGTGGTGGAATTAAACTTGTAGAAATAATAGTAGCAACTTCAATTACAATAGTTATAACAGTGAAAGCAGCAGCACGACAACTAACAAAGTTAAAGAGGTAAAAATATAACAGAGATATAGAGGCAAAAATATAGAAGCAGACGAGTCACTAAAAATATGTTTTAATACTTGGACAATACTTGAAGAAGTTTCCCAACATAGGTCGATGAGAGATGCTTTTGCTCAAGCTTTCACCTCAACAGTTTAAGAAACAATTGATTTAAATAGTGGGGAAAAAATTTAGGTTTTCCTCGTAGGAAAAGCATTAGTATGAAGACCAAACTCATTCTAAGTTAAAAATTCAATCGCAAAAAAGAACCATATCAACTGATATATTGGAATTATCTATTACATCAAATTACAAATATCGATTGATACATGCATAATACGATATGGCCACCTTTTTCGTCGTATTGTCACAGTAGTCCTTAGAAAAAAGATATTCCAAGTAATCAATTGGTTACATCTAGGGATATTTAGAACAATAAAGAAATATATTCATCTTATTTGTTGTTTTGAAGGTATTTTTTCCAAAATAACCGATGCTTTTGCGGTTCCTAGTGCGTGGTTAATGTATCTTTCTATATTTATCCGTAACTAGTAGAGTAATTATAATTTAGAGTATTCTAGTTTTTGTCATTTATATTCTTATTTAGGGGCATAATTGTTTGCCGGAAAAATCGGTGTTTCCTTCCATTATAACTCTCAATTACTTTTTATAAAGAAATTACAAAAAGAAAGAAAATTACAAGTTCTCCTTGAAAACAAAGAGAGAAGAAATTAGAAGTTGCTCTCCTTTATTTAATGTGTGATCTTGAAGAGGTGATGCAAATCGATTTTGCCTTCAGTTGACGATCCAGACACATTGCTTTGGGATCCTTGATTCGAGAAGCTTTTCCTAGTTGGTTGAAGAGCTTGTTGCAGGACCTAGCTTTTGAGAGCTCTCAATAGCACATGTAGTGTATACTCAAGCCAAAGAGTTCAAAAGTTTTTTCTTCTTCTGCCACAAAGGCTGTGTATACACCACTTGAGAGTAACCGTGTGTAACCACCCTCCTAAATTCCCTCCATGATCTGGTCTCTAATCTCCCCTGAAGTGGTGAAGAGAATGGGGTGTAACTACTCCTCATTTTGTGAGTTAAATTGGTCAAACACAAGAATTATGTGAGCACCCAGGATGTGAGGCTATCACATATGCGAGGCTAGTTAATAGCATCACATTATGGCGATTACATGAGGCTCCAGCCTCGTGGTTCTTGAGTGAGGCTACATCCTCGCATTATGAGCGTCTACACAAGGATACATCCTCCCGTTCTAATTTCCATGTTTTAGGAGTGTGTTCTGCATAGTCCATATCTTTCTCGTCTACAATAATTTAGAAATTACGAATTTTGGTCTTAGAGAAATTGCCCTTCTTAAATAATACGAAACAATCTTAAACACAAATAAAATAAAGAGGAGGGACTACATTTTTCTTCCTAACCACAATAGGAGTATTGATGCACATGCACTTGTAAGTTTTCGTTCCCTAGACAATGAAAAATATTTCAATATTATGCAAGATGAGAAAGAAGTAATATCATATTTGTATTTAGACCAGCATATTCAGACCAAACAATCAAAATCCTGATTTGCACTCGTAAACTACAAAGTCAGAATAAACAAATTGACAAAGCATGACTAAGCGCCGTCTACATGGAATTGGCAGTAACAATTACAATTTCCCAAATAAAAATGCTCTTGATCACTTTCTTCATTGTCAAAAACACTCCACTAACTCATTACTAAAAGAACGACTCTTATAACTTACAATCGATTAAATATCTAAGATCTCTCCATCAGTAAGCTCCTAATTCTTGAATCAGAACTCAGTCAAACACAATAGCACGCACAAATTCTTAAGAATTGAATCGGGAACAATCACGTTTAATCGAATAATAGGATGGATATTACCTAGGGTTTCGAAAATTGGGGACGCGAGATCGCCTGAAAAACCCTAGCTAGACGTTGGGTGGGGGAGAGAGAGAGAGAGAGCAACGAATTTTTTGATTCTTGAAGGGAACTCGAACTTTCTGGAGCCAAGCGAGGATTTTTTGCTTTGATTACTGATGATCTGGACGGAAACGTCATGGACCCACACAAATTATGTGGGCCGTGCTTGAATAAAGCCCAAATTATAACGGAGGAAACATAAAGGGCCGAAGAAACAAGGAAGGTCCTAAGACGAAACAGCTGGTGGGCTGCGGGCAGCATCAACAAGAAAAAATTGGCCTATTCAGAAATAAACCTCCTAAATCTTTTATATTTGGAAATTTATCTACCAAATCTATGTACTAGTTAATTTACTCAAAAATCAATAGGAGACAACAAGTGTGATGTCCCTATCAAACGGGAGTTTCCAAAGGAGCACACAATTTTTTTTTCCTAGTGAGCCCATTTTATAGTGTTATTTTGAAAATCCGAACAGTTATAAAGTGGGCTCAATAAAGAAAAAAAAGTGTGCTCCTTTATAAACTCCCCATCAAACAAATCAATGTGTTTATTAAGTTCATTTATTTATCTTTTCTTTCTATATATTATTATCTAATTAGATATTTAAATTTGATTATCATGTATCATTAATTAACATTTGACCCGCATTCCCATACACAAAAGATAAACAAAGAGAAATTTAATTATATTCTTTCCATATGAAAATCTGCAAAATAGACAATTTGTTCATGTAGTTCAGTTGTTTTATGTGAAGTGTGCATATATATTAGTTGATTAATTGAATGTTTGCATTCATTATAATGATCCGATATATATGTTTAAGAAAATAATCAGCAGAAGAAAAAGAAAAAAAAATAATAATAAAATTCAACCACTAAGGGCCGTCAATAGGCATTGTCTGCACTGTCTTTGACCACTATTCTCAGTTCATATTGCAGGCAATCGCTATTGATAGTAGCAAGTTGCTATCAACAGATATATGCCATATCGCTATATCCGTAACAGAGTGTGTACATATATTTTGTTTTATCGTAACAAATTTCCTTTCTAATTTTTACTTATAAACATGTTATAACAGCATCTATGTATCAATACGAACATATATTAATTCAACTAATATATTTATATGACAAATATTATGCTTGTAAATAAAAAGA
Organism: Dracaena cambodiana; assembly: GCA_036321105.1. NCBI lineage: Eukaryota > Viridiplantae > Streptophyta > Magnoliopsida > Asparagales > Asparagaceae > Dracaena > Dracaena cambodiana. The sequence continues at coordinate 2,634,791 of JAYEPQ010000013.1, forward strand.
TAAGGTCCTACGACCATTTTACATTAAATAATAAAAACATGAAAAGTGGGGAGGTCCCACTATTCTATGGGAGTTTCTAAAGGAGCACACCAATTTTCTTTCTGAACCCACTCCTCTTTGTTCGGAGTCAAAGTCCGGACTGGTATTAAGTGGGATCACTAGGAAAAATGGTGTACTCCTTTGGAAACACCTATGTTCTACTTTTCTATTTTTCACTCTCCAGGACCAGTCATGTTCATACTCTTTTCTATTTCGGGTGTGTTTGGTTCATGGAAGTAATGAAGATTAAGGAAAAAATTGAAAAGTAAATTCTAAAGTTGAAGTAAAAGAAGAGTTTTCTTCTGGTGTTTGGTTGCTAAAATTTGAAGAAGGAAGTGAAGGAAGCACTATTTAATTAATTAAATTAAATATTATTTATCTTATTTTATTTATTTTTTATGGAGAAAAAGTATCACTTTTGAATGATAATGATGAAATATAAATAAAAAAATAGTTAATTATCCCTAAAGTTTAAAACTCTCACTTAGACTCACTGGACTGCAGAAAAAAAACTGACAGAGAAGCTCAAACGAAGATATTTTTTCTGTGGTCTACGGGATCTAAGTGAGAGTTAAAAACTTTATAGGTGATAAGTTATACACTCCCATATTACAGGGATCTGAGTGTAATTAACTCTAAAAAATATATATATATTTTCTTATCTTGTTCCTTTACTTTCTAAACTCTTCAAATTCAAAAGTCTGAGAAAAAAAATTTTTAAAAGTGAGATGGCACATAAGTGTAATCTCGCCGTATTAAAAATAACTTCAAACTTCTTTATTGACTAAACAAAAATTTGAAATAATAAAAATATTTTACTTCCATACAAACAAACATACCGTTAAACGATGGCGAGACTCCAGCATGGAGGATCGATGTGTGATAACCATGATTCACATAATTACTATTAAATACAAAAAATCAACCTTAGAAATGCAAGACAACAATAACTCCATTCATGTGTGTGGCATGATGGCATGGCATCTAATATAATTTCTCCAATTAATTCCACAAGAAAACAAAACAAAGCCAGTAAAGTTTCACGCCCTGGTCGTGAGAATGCCTAACATTTTCAACAGCGATCAGAATTTAAAAAAAAAAGAGGTGCAATGCAAACTTTTACATGCATTTTCCAAAATTATTCCCTCTTTTCTTAACTTTCTTCGATTCTCTATCCTCTCTTTTCTTGGTGTCAGCGCCCCCTTTGGGCTCTGCAACCAAGGGTTAATCTAAATCTTGTATTAAGAGCTTAATTATTATCTTTTCTCCACTATATTTAATTATATAGTCAAAGTAGGAAAGAAATTAATGAGTAAGAGTGAATACTACCGTCGACTCCTGCCGCTTCGCATGACTCTGATCGAAATCGTTCCAAGTTTGGTTGTAAAAATTTTCAGGTGGTGGTTAGAGTCTTTGACTTTCGGATCCGATCAGAAAATCCCGATTTCCGATCGATCGACCAACTGAACGTTCAAAGACGAATTCCATTGCCGACCAAAGATGAACTCCATATAGGTGACATCTCAGTATATAAGAAGTAATTTCCAACTTCAATTTAGCTGCTTGAAGTAGTAGAAGTAGGAAAGAAATTAAAAAATAACTTTCAGAATGTAAGTAGAATAAGAGATTACTTCTTTTACTTGTATGCTCATTTTTGGAAGAAAGAAAAAGTGTATTAGGAAGTGAGATGTGAATATTATTTAATAGATTAAAAATATATATACTTATATTATTTTATTTGTTTTCTATATATAAAAATATAATTTTTAAATAGTAATGATGGAATGTAAATAAAAAAATATTTTATTACCTTAATCCTCTACTTCCTACAACTCTTCCAAGTCAAAATAAATTTTCGAAAGTAAAGTATCGTATATGCGTCACCTAAGCATATGAAAAGTAACTTCCGACTTTATTTTTGGCCCGATAAATATTTGAAATAATGGAAGTAGGTTTACTTCAACTACTTCTATTATACTTATATGCAAACAATGGAAGTATAAGAAGTGAACGAAGAAATTAAGAATTAACTTCTCAAATTGAAAGAGAACAAGAGACTTCTTAATATTTTTGTTTGTTAATTTTTTGAAGAGGAGAGTATTAGGAAGTGAAGTTAATATTATTTAATTGATTAAATAAAATAATAATTATATTATTTTATTGATAATTTTTATATATAAAAATATAAAACTTATATTAGGAAGTGAAGCGAATATTTTATTAGTTTTTTTATATATAAAAATATAATTATCGAATAGGTAATCATGGCATGTAAATAAAAAAATAATTTTTTACCTTGATATTCTACTTTCTAGAGTTATTCCAAACCAAAAGTATAAGGAAGAAAAATTTGAAAGTAAAGTATCACATAAGCGCCACATCACTGTTTAAGAAGTAACTTCTTACTTATTTTTTGGCCAAATAAACACTCGAAAGAGTGGAAGTAACACTGCTTCTATACAAATAAACACATTCTTAGTAGGAGTAGCTTTACTTTTACCGTTTCCATTCAACTTCCATTGAAGTTTCCATGCAGGTTTGAGAGAGAGAGAGAGAGAGAGAGAGTGTTCTTGCATAGAATGTGCAGGGCTCCAAGCACAGTACAAATGCTTCAAGCCAGAGAATAAGTCAGAGCATATGAGAGAGAAATTAATACTTATGTTGTTTCTCCGGGGTGACAACTGAGCCGTACCCGACTTGGAACCAATTGGACCCAAGCGAGCTCGTCAGGCACTCGAATCTAATAACAGTTTGTCCATCTCATTGACTCTCAGAATTGGCCTCTTGCTATTGACATCGGATACTTTTAATAAATATTTGAACAAATAGGTGTATTTTATAGAGCAAAACTTAATTTTACTTTCGAATTTGGATGGTTCTGTAATTTATTACATGAATAACTCATAAACAACACGATTTACTTTAAAATGTCATAAAATTTAAAGGAATGTAGGTCTATCTACCTATATTGAGCTGGTTTGGTTAATTTCTCTTTTGATGAGTAAATTTTGTTGTTGTTTTTTTTTTTAAGGGTTAATTACACTCAGACCCTCTGTAGTATGGGGCATGTAACACTTAGACCCCCTAAAATTTAAAACTCTCACTTAGACCCCCTGGACCAGGGGGTCTGAATGTAATTAAAATACAGTGATTTAGATACTTCAGGGGGTCTAAGTGAGAGTTTTAAACTTCAGGGGATCTAAGTGTTACATGCCCCATACGATAGGGGGTCTGAGTGTAATTAACCTTTTTTTTAATGTACGTATAAATCAAACCGTATCAAACTGAAATAATTCGGTCAATTTTTGTTTTTGAGTTTCGACACTCGATATTAAACCGAACAGATCAAATTATTTAAAAATTATATATTCTCACACACACATATATATATATATATAGAGAAAACGGGAAATACACCGGCGGTGAAGGAAACTTCCTTCACCGCCGCTTAGGTGGCCCAATAAAATTATTACACGTGGTGTCATTTAAGAGAATTCATTTATTTGTTACCTTGAATGACGCTCCGTGTTATAATTTTATTGGGCCACCTAAGCGGCGGTGAAGGAACTCCCTTCACCACCGGTGTATTTCTCGTTTCCTCATATATATATATATATATATATATATATATATATATATATATATATATATATATATATATATATATATATATATATATATATAATAAATTCAACAATCTATTTGGATAATTGAAGAGACATGCTTAGTAAAAATGATTAAAATTATAATTTCTAAATAAATTTTATTTTAAATTAGATTTCTAATTAAACTGAATCGAATTAGTTCGGCTCGATATTTCTAATTGGTTTTGATCGTTTTCAAAAGAATTGATAGAAACCAAACCGAAATGCACTGATACTCACCTCAAGACCGAATCAATAATCTAATAAAATAAGTCTTATTCTTCTCAAAGATCAGACCCATATTACCCATTCGGTTTGGGTTCACAAGTTGTAAAAGACGGGAGTTTCTAAAGGAGCACACATTTTTTCTTAGTGAGCCTAACTTATAACAGTTCGGATTTTCAAGAAACTAGGAAAATGGTGTGCTCCTTTGGAAAGAACCGGACCGTTCACTCTAACATAAAGAGGGGAGTTTCCAAAGGAGCACATCGCTTTTTCTAATAAGCCCACTTTATAGCGTAATTTTGATTGGGGCTTTCCGTCGGATGCCCTTAAGCGGGCTCACTAGGAAAAAAGGCATGCTCATTTAGAAACTCTCTATAGAGAGACGGTGAGAGCTAGCATGCATCATTAAGAATGATGGCATGAAATGATGGAGGATAATAATAAAAAAAAAATTGGTATCTAAGAATCATGCATGGCTCTTTTTTTCATAATTGTTGGATTGAGGGCTTGGGCCCTTGACAAAGTTCTTGAAATGAGGAAACTAGGGTTTAAAGGGGCAAAGGAAAAGCTTAGGTTTTGACTCCAAAGTTTTAAATATTAGTTGTGGCCATAAAAAGAGAGCATCTTAAATCTTTCTGCTTTTTTTATGATTTCTAAGAGTTTTTGGGTCTTGGTCTTGATCCTTGATGCTTGTGTTTTTTTTATAGGAAAATTAATATTTTCATCTAAGAAAATTTCAGAAAATAAAAAATATATGTATTTAAGATAATACATTGCTCCATGAGTTGCTCAAGAATCGATTACGTTTTTTTTAGTCTCATTCATGCTTTCATATATTTTGAGAGTTATTGGTTTGCAAATTTAAGAAATTTTAGAAATCTCAAGATTTGTAAATTGCAAATATTATTACTAGTGAAGTTTGATTCGGTTCGTGGATGTAAAACTTACTTCGAACTATATAAATCCTTGATGTTCTCTGTCTTGACCTTCTAATTTACTCTCTTTGTAACTTTAAACTCTAACTCTCTATTTATATTACTACATATCCAATGTGCTACAAAACTTTAGAGCCGTATTTATCAACCAATCAGGTCTCATCTAGTAAGAAGTTCATATGCGAGTATATTCTTACATCGGATAGAATAAGAAAAGTTTATGAGGTTATTAAAATACAAAGTTAGAGTTTATACATATCAAATTTTGGATTAGATTGGTACTGAAGCCCGACGTTTCATCCCAACAAGTCCTAGACGTTTCTCCCCATCATCACCACCCTCAATATCTTATCTTAGTTTAGGTACATGGTGGCTGATCAGTTGGCAAATAATTGTAATGGAGGCTCACTGAGGCAAATCTTGGTTGAGAGGGATGCCCCAAAAATGTAGGGCTACGGACACATGGTAAGCCAAAGGTTTTCTTTATTATTTCTCATGCATCCAGCTGTATGGCTCAATTATTGAAATAAGAAGACAATGATGGGTAACAAAACAAAACTAACTACCAGCATCTATGGCTATGCATTTAGGGGTGTTTCTAAAGGGGCACACCATTTTTCCTAGTGAGCCCACCTAATAACCATCCGGCGAACCAAAATCACCCTGTAAAGTGGGCTCACTAGGAAATATAGTGTGCCCCTTTAGAAACTTCCTGCATTTAGGACTACCATCCCAAATATCTTTTCATTTCTAGCGAAGAAACGAGCACGAGCTAATGAGCCTTGTTTATAGTGGCATCATCCTTCTCCAACTAGTCAGAGGTTTGAGTTTGATTGCTGATATGAACTTAATCTAGGTAACGCTAAAAAAAAAATAGAATGTGCATGTTTGACTAGCAAAAAGCAAAAAATCACAAATTCCCAGCTTTAATCCAAGTCTCTGTAAATTGTTATATAAACTTTCTTAATGTGTGCCCAGAGCGATATAATGATGCGTGACAGAAGCGATTTGGGTTTTCTACATTATGATTTGGAGATTTAAAATGAATTAGTGTTTTGAGAATTTGCAGATTGGAAAAGAGATTTGTGGATTAACTAGAATTTTGAGAAAAAAAATAGAAGATAATCTAGCCTGATCTGATAATTTATACACTAAACTAATATAATATGATGGCTCATGACACTTTGCATCATGCAAGTTTTCATCAAATCATCGTATGTTCCTTAAGCATGAGCCTTTAAATAGATAGTTGCAAATAGGAGTCTCACAAAATAAGTGACATGAGACTAAACCAAACACGATAAAATTCTAAAATCTCAAATAAAATCAAACAAGATTTATTAAAATATAAGTATAATATATTCTAAAAAACTATTACCATTCGATATCCTCGTCAAATTAACATTATATAATAACCACATTGATTAGTTATTGTTATTATTATACTACAAATATTTACAAGCATGATAAAGAAAAAAGAGATATTGGGACATGCAAAAGTCTTGTATTAATGGTACCATACCAGCGAAAGACTGAGTTAGCTGTCAAGCAAGTTCGCATATCCAGTTCTTCTAATTAAAAAAAATGTTATAAAGTCTAAGCGCTAACCTAACGAAAAGGTTCCCCAGTTTCTTGTCATCAGGAGTTTATCGAGTAAACTCTTATCAGTTCCTGAAACCAATGTACCACTTTTACTTGAATTCACTGGAGCAAGATCAAGTTCACTTCCTTCTCCTATCTAGACTAGAAACTAGTGCCTCTTTTTTCTCAAAGAAGATACATTATCATATGTGACGAGTACCTCCTTTCAAGAGTAAGTCACACTAAGAAAACGGAAACTTTCCACCGTTTTCTCATTCATCTTTCTTTTTAAACTAAGCCCTACTCAACTTTGTTAATATCCCACATATGATCACAAATTCTTTGATCACAATAATTTTTTTAGAAAAAGAAAATGCAAATTCCTTAAAAACATCACCAATTAATTATGTAAAATTTTGCCCATATCAATCCTTCCTCAAAAGCAAGCTAAAATATTACACATACAAAAGCTTGAGAACAACATATAGAACTAGCTACAATGATATTGAGCCACAAGTTTCTAAATTGAACACAAATCTTTAATTAGTGAATGCTTATGGCTAAACTCATCCATGCCATAATGATATGCTTGATAATTAAAGAGTTTGTGGGGGCACTAAAGTAAACATTATATCAACTAGGTCCCAAAATCTCAAGACCTTAATCAACACTCTTGTAATAGAACATCGATAGCATATTCTCGTAGGATATATATTAAGGTTTCAATAAAATAACAAGAATTAAAATATTTTATAATTAGTACATCTATTTAAAAAGGATTAGTTACTATTACTTTATAGATTCAAGAGAATTATTATTAACTATATCTTATGTGAGTCTATTTGAGCTAGGGTATTACAACTCCAATACAGTTAATTGTATATCTATGATCACGAAGCATTATCGAGTTCGACAAGAAAGTCTTCTGCTTCGTTAGGTTTATAAAAAAACAATTAAAAAAAAAACTCTAGCTTCATGGAAGCAACAAATCTCTTATTCTAGCTGAAAATTTATGATCCCAATAGTAAATAAATATACAATAAATTTACTAAATTATTTTCACCCATTATTTTTTCTAAAACATGAACTAAACGACTATATTATCACATAATAGAAACTAAAAACATCATTTATTGCAAGTTCCATAGCTATTGAGGAAAATTTTCCTACCAAACAATCTTAATATCCAACTTGGCCCCATCACTTGGTACATAATCATCACACATATTATCTTTCCTCCGCATGTTATGAGCATGAAGTTCAGCGAAGTAACTGCTCAGTTATTTTCATCCATCCTAATCCCTTCATTTTCTCTCCCTCTCACCCCTTGAAAATTCTATTTGAGCACACCAGTTTGGTCAGTCAGCCTATCTCTTAATATTGTAAAAAAAAGTTACAAATTTAATATTTTTTTTTATCAGAAATTAATCTGTAAATAGTGTTAAACCTATTTAGTGACTAATCTTCGATGACCATTCCAAGACTAATCCCGGTCTTACTGAGCAAAGTGGTGTGCTCAAATGGAGTTCCCCCGTCCAAAAGCAACCCCATGAAAAGGGAAAGCCCCTCACAGAAGGAGTGAAAACTAGGCAAACTCTCCAAACAAAAAAAAACAGAGCCAACAAGGGAGAGATAGTGGTAACAAACTCCACCACAACCCACAATGCTCCACCAACTCTCTCTCCTCCTCCTCCTCCTCTATTTCTCTCTCCTGACCGCCGCCGACCCCTCCCTGCCCGACCCCGCCCCCGTCCTCCCCCTCCCCTCCACCACCACCACCACCCCTCCCTCCACCATCCCCGCATTCCCCGAGCAATCCGACGTGTCCTCCCCAAACTCCACCGCCACCTCCTCCTCCTGCCCCCTCTCCCTCTCCCCCGACCTCATCACCTCCCTCTCCTCCTCCTGCCACTCTCTCTCTCCTGCCCGCTGCTGCCCGTCCCTCGCCGCCTCCCTCTACTCCGCATTCGCCCCCACTGCCCTCTCCCTGCCCGCCGCCGCCCGCCTGAGCTCCCTCCCCCTGCCCGACCTGCCCGCGCTGCCCGAAGACTCCGAGTCCTGCGCCGGGCAGGTGGAGAGGGCGCTCAGGGCCAGGGGGGTCCGCCTCCCCCGCGTCAACGACACCTGCGACGTCGCCTACTGCTACTGCGGGGTCCGGCTCAGGAGGCTAACGTGCGCCTGGGGCGGGGGGTTCGTCGAGGACGGGAAGGCCGGCAGGTGGGAGGCGACTCCGGCGGTCGGGAAGATGCTCCAGAGGGAGTGCCGGCGGCCGGGGGTCGCCGGCTGCAGCCGATGCCTCGCAGCTCTTAATCAGGTGACCGTTTTTTCAATTAGCCCCCTGAACATTTTTATTATTATCGTGTATTCTTTCTCCCTAAAAAAATAAAAAATCAATAAATTAAAATTTTATTCCATCTATTTGGATAAAATATTTCCTCCCCTCTAAATATTAAGGATAAAGTTTTATTTATTATTGAGACCCGACTCGCTAAAAAAAAAAAAAATCAAACTTTAAAACCGAAATATCAAAAGGGTTAATTACAGGTAGACCTCTGTAGTATCGGGATGTGTCACTTAACACCCCTGAAGTTTGAAACTCTCAAAAAACTCCCTGGACTTAGTTATTTTTACTCTCTTTTTTATTAAAGTGCACTTTTATCCCTCAAATTCTTATTCTACCATTATCTCTCCTTTTAATAAGTGTGCTGGTTAAAAAGGAGGGATGAAAGTAAAATAGGAATTTGAGGGACAAGAGTACACTTTAGTAAAAAAAGAGTGAAAATAACTAAGTTCAGCGATTTTTTTGAGAGTTTCAAACTTCAGAGGTGTTAAGTGACACATTCCTAGTACTACATAGGGTCTAACTGTAATTAATCCATATAAAAAAGATTAACTTATTAATAAATCTTTTTAAATTTTATATTATTTCGAGGATCTATGATGATAAATAGCTATGATTGCTCTGAGTGGGAGAGAATTTGACGGTCAAAAGGAGATTCATACCGAGAATTGCTTTCTATTTCTTTAAATTATTTTTTTGCACGTGCGCCCCTCTACAAACTTGTTTAGCATGTTATTTCTAAAAAGTTGCAATCTTGAATAATTGCATTTATACCCTAATCATAAGTCTACGCTTCTTAATTAAGTGTATCAGTATGATTTAGTCAATTTAGATAATGTAGATATATAATAATTCCTGTTATTTACATGTTTGTTTGTTTGTTCTCTGTTTATTTATATATGCAATTTACACCTTTTTAAAGGGCCAAACTGTAAGAGATGCTTTATAATATAGAAAGTGAACTAAAGCACAAGTGCAATGAGTAGTGAGATAATAATGGAATCTCTCACTAGATTTGCAACTACTTTCACTTTATTCTCCTCTTCGGGGCAAAAAAATATTAATATTAAATTTATAATTTTTTGAATAGAAGTTTACTAATAGAATTGTATTTAGTGGTGATACTTAGAAAATTGTTGAGTGTGTAGAACTTTCTCTTTCTAGAAATTATGTAAATAGTGAAGAATTTGCATTAAAATTAAATTCTATATTGATATCTTGTAATTTTTTTCAGTTAAATCCCAAAAACAACAACAGATCAAACAAGTCACGTGACAGCACCGACAGCAGCAGGGAATGCGAGCTCATGGGCCTAACATGGCTCCTCTCCAAGAACCGGACCCTCTACCTCCCTGCAGCCACCTCAGTCCTCCGCGCCTTCATGACCGCCGCCGGCGACATCGGCCCCCCCGCGACGTGCTCGGTCCCGCACGACGAGATGCCGTTTGCAGTCGGCTCCGACGAGATCGGCAGCAACGGATCGTCAGCAACAGCAGCGGCCCTGATCACATTGTCATTCAAAGTTGTTGCCGTAGTTGCAGTCTACGCTCATTTCCTCATGGATCTCTAATTCGTGGTCGTAGCTTGTAATTATTGGGCCTTGGGCCTGGCTGTATGTTTTTTGTAGTCGAGTATGGATATCTTTTGCATCATTGTGATGAACTTTTTGTGGGCTCCAATATTTTTGCATCTATTGTGTTTTCGGTGGGGGTCCATGTCTTTTTCCTGGGCCAGTTGTGGGCTAAACCATGTTGGACACAGTGGGCATCCGAGGTTGGGGAACTTCTAAAGGGGCACAAGTTTTTACCTAGTGAGCCCAGATTTCCTAGTGAGCCCAGTGAAAGTTTAGAATTAGATAAAATTTCTTAGTGAGCCCAATTTTATTCCCAAAATACCCTTCCCTCGTATTTCTAAATCTCACTTCGATCTTCTTCTCATCCTCTCCTCTCTTCTCCTTCCAACCCTTTCTCCCACCCCGCCGCAACCCACCTCCGCTCCCACCCAGCTCCGCCCGACCCGCCGCCACCCCCTCCGCTCCCAGCCTGCTCCGCCCGACCCGCCGCCACCCCCTCCCCCAAATCCTCCGCCCCAACGCGCTCCGCCCCCACAATTTCGTCCGCCCGACCCAACCCACCTCCGCCCGCACGGTCCGGCCGCCCCAACGCGCTCCGCTCGCCCCAATGCGCTCCGCGCCCACCCGCTGCTGCAACACCCCCTCCTTCCGCCTCCAGTGTCTGCTGCCACACCCCAAGATTTCTTCTCGTTTCAGAATTTTTGAGCTCCAGTGTAAGTCTCCTTTTAATTTAAATTTAATTTTGTTTTATTTTGTTTATTCTTATATGCTCTTTAACTGTATTGAAAACTGAAAACTTTTTGTATAATTTGATAATAATTTACATTCGGAAAATTCTAAACGAGTACATTTTTTTTGTTAATTTTGTTTATTTAATATTTAGATTATAATTATGAAGAAAGTATAATTTTGTAATCGTAGTTGTAAAGTTTGCGAAACAAGTATTTATTTTCTAATCGGAGGTGTTAATATTAAAATTTATTAATTAATTTAGAAGTTTAAAATAAATGGATAAAATATGATATTTGTAGGAAATTATACTTTATTACTAGTTATTTGTACATAGAAAATTTATTGGTTTGATAACAAGTATGTATAAATGAAATATCTTTGTGTTATATAGATGGATCCGACAGAATCTTCCAACGGTCTCGTTAAGGAGGAAGAAAGCAGCATCCAGACCACAAATCCAACGCCCGATACGAGAGAGAGAAATCGAAGTGGGTGTGGATACTGAAATAAATATAGAAACTCCAAATTTGATTAGATATGCTAGTGAATGACGAGAAGAAGGGAATACTGATACAGAAGGCTCTGAAGATGATCTTCATGAGTCAAATTACACACATAGAAGCAATAATCGATCCATTAGGCATTCAAGAAGCGATCTGGATTGTTATTTACTGCACTTGCGAAGATCAAAACCGTGCTAACCGGTTGCAGTCAATTTGAAGAAAAACCATCACAAGAGCAAGCGGAGGAACCGACACCAGATCAATCCACTCCTAATGCACCCGATACGGCAATTATGACTCGAATCAGAAGTAGACGTAATCCCCCGAGAAAAACAAGGAGACAGTGATCATTGCACGAGTTATGTAATGATATGGATAATTATTGTAACTTGAAGTGGCCAGTGTAAAATTATTTCTTGCAAACATATCAAGTTATGTTGAATTTATAGTTTTTTCTATGTAATGATCTCTCTTGTTCGGTTTTTCTCGTTTTAATATAAACACTATTTCATTATATCATAGTTGTGTCGAAATATCTATGTATCGGGTATCCATGTTTCATTATATCATTTTTCGATATATCATGAGTATTTGTGTATTTGTGTATCAGCATTATCATTATATTTTCGTATCTGGAGTATCATTGTGTGTCGGTGTATCATTATAATCCACTGATTGATGTATCAGTGTATCAATGGGGTTGGTGATGTGTATCCGTATTTAATTGTATGTTTTCTTGTTTCCTTGCCTAAATTCCAAAATTAATATATAAATACGTAATAATAAAAGTCCATACACTGCCGTTACTTTCATAACAACTAAATATATCAATTAACCACTGGAATATTCAGAGGCCGAGTTGATGGCCACTGTTCGGGATGACAGTCCGAACGAACGAGATTCGTTCGGACTGACAGTCCGAACGAAACCCCGCTGTTCGGACTGACAGTCCGAACAGCAGGGGATCGTTCGGACTGTAAGTCCGAACGAATTTGGATCGTTCGGACTTACAGTCCGAACGAATTCGGATCGTTCGGACTGTAAGTCCGAACAGTCCTAATTCTTTCGGACTTACAGTCCGAACGGGGTAAAAAAAAATACTGAGCGCGAGTGAGGAAGGGCAATATGGGAATTTTTTTTTGAGGGCAAACTTGATATTTATGCTGAACTTTAACTGGGCTCACTAGGAAAAAACTTGTGCCCCTTTAGAAGTTCCCCGAGGTTGAAGCCTTAATGGGTCTGGTAAAGTTGGGGCGGGTTTGGTATACTTTCAGTATCCAAACCCGAGAGTTGAGCGGTTTAAAACTTACTCTTCAAGATCGACCGGTTTATTAAAAACAAGTGCAAACGTTAGTTCTAGTAGCCTCACCCACCGACAACCATTTATATATTTTATTGATCTCTCTTCTTGGTACAACAATAGTTAGTTCTAGTAGCCTCACCCACCGAACAACAATTTATATATTTTATTGATCTCTCTTCTTGGTACAGCAATAGTGATCATGGACTAGTGAGCCTACTTTCAAATAGAATCATCGAAAATTCAGATCAAAATTACATTATAAAGTGGGGCTCACCAGAAAAAGTGGTGTGCTCTTTTGGAAACTCTTGTAGAATTGCACCAAAATTGCACTACACTTGGATTAACATGGAAAGTTACTCGAGTCGTAATTTCTTTTCTACATTGGGTACGAATCCTGGATATATTCGTGAAGTTAGCAATTAAATTTAATTTCCATAATAATAATTCAAACTTAAAAAATAGTTAGAATTATTGTTTTAGTTGACATAACAAATATTGGATTATTACTTCCAACATTAATTTATATAGTTTTGGCCCAAAAATAACTATAATAAATTATATATTTTTTGTTTTATTTTGGTTTAATTTCGATAAATAATGTTTGGTCTGTTTGGTTCGACAAAAAATGAAGGTAAAAAAGAATATAAAAAGAAAATAATTTCTATTGTTTTGTTTGTGAGAAAATTTAAAAGAAAAAAAAAATAAGGAGGAAAGCAACCAAAATTTTTTCTTTCCTTTACTTTTACCCTAAATAAAATTTTATTTGGTGGAGAGAGTTAGTAATAAAGTTTTTATTTTATTATTATTATTGTATTTGGTCTTACCATCTTTTCATAACTATTAAGCTAAATATGGGCTTCTATTCACAGACTAAAGCCCACCAACCGTGCTGGGCCAAATTCAAGTGCCCACCTCTCATGACTCTTTTCGTCATTTCACACTTTGTTGTCTTCTCCCTATAAATATCATCTCATCCTCTCTAGGGTTTGCTCTTGCGCCTCCTCCAATTTCTCACTCAATTAAAATTTTTTTTTCAGGGATTTTACTGAAATTGATTCAAAGGGCTGGTTGATACTGGGGAGAGCTGTGTGCATAATAATCGCTCTGAATATTGCCCGCAGGTTCTCTGTGGGCTGCCCGATCGAAACCCCCAGCCCAAAATCAAGTTGGTCTCATAGTACGGGCTCTGTGCTTTTTAGCCTGGAGATTTTTTAGGATTTTTGATGGAATTTCTTCTCTCTTTTCCTTTTATTTTTAAAATTATAAAAAAAGGAAGAAGATGAGGAAAATTCTAATCTTTGCCTAATTGTCTCCACGCTGTAAATTCTCACAAGCTCGCCTCCAATGGCCATCACATTCTTTTGGAAGTTATTAATTTTTTTTTTGGATTTTTTGGAATTTTTTATTTTGAATTATGTGTTGTTTTTATGTTTTAAATGCTTATGTAAAAGTTACTTTTATTAATAATTTATTAACAAAATCATCTTATTTAATTTTATTATAACTCTGTTTATATTCTTTTTTTTTCCTTCTATCATGTTTTTTTTTAATATAACAGATTAAAATTCTAATAATTTTTTGATTCTTAAATGAAAATAGTTTAAATACTAATAACTCTCAATAATTGAAAATAAAAGTAATTTTAAAATTAAATTTAGAAGCAGTTAATTTTTTTTTAATCTTTTTAGGATTTTTGAGAGGAGACAGATTTTAGTTTTCACCTTTACTGTGATTAGTCATGTTGCAGGGGAGATTAATAACAGGCTCCCAAAAAAAAAAAAGGATAAATATGAAGAATAAAGAGCCCATGAGAGCCCAATTAATATCTGAGGTTCGAAAATCTAAGCTCATAAAAGCCCAATTACTCTCCAAGGTTTATATTTGATTTATAAATGCACACTTTCAATTTTATTACTTTCTATATAAAATTTTTGAATTAAAAAAATAAAATTTTTATTTTTAATTCAAAAATTTGTATAAGGCGGGTTAAAATTTGATTGGTGAAAATGTTTATTATAATTTCTATTTCCAAACATTTAAACGCACGCCCCTTTAAAATTACTTTTATTTATAAGTTTGTTATTATTTTTTAAATACAAAAGTACTCTCTTCTTCGTTTTTGTTATAAGTTGACCAAGGTCAGGATTTTATGGTGGGAGATGGAGGGCAGGGGAGTTGGAGTGAGTGAGGGGATGTGGGGATTTGGAGGGTGGCAGAGCTGGGGAGTAAGACCAATTTTGACCATTTTTATTCAAAAAGTTTGAATTGAAAGAAGAAAATTTTATTTTTAATTTTAAATTTTGTATATGATGGATTAAAATTTAGTTTGTGAATGCGTCTATGGAGGAGGGAGGGCGGCTGTGGATCTTGCGAGCCATTGGTGACTTTTGCCCCTAAAGAACAAAAAAAAAAAAAAAAAGAAGAGAGAGAGAGAGTTATGGGGACGTGTAGATTTCTTGTAGGATTAGAAACACGAAATTAGTTCACCAACTTCAAAGAAATGTCCGAAACTACGGCAGCTTTTAGTGTGGGGTTGATGCTGGCAAAGTCAGCTCCCCAACTTGCATTTAGACTCCGCACACTTTGCAAGGCTTTGATTCTTGGGATCAAGAGAACAAAGAGTAAGAAAAATGTGGAAGAGAAAATTTATTATTGTCCTGAGTTCACGTATAAATATAGTTTGCAAGACTTTTATTAGTTGAAGTATTTATTGCTTGACTAGAGTTGAAAATTAATAATAAGAAACTGATAAAAAAATAATTTATTACCAATCAAAAATGAGGAAAGAGAAAAAGAAAAAGTTGGAATGCTAAGAAATTTTCAATTCTATTCTTGTTCAATTAAACAAATAAAGTAATGAAAATAGTTTTACGTTTACTATTTTCATTCTGCTTCCATGGGAACAAACATACCCTTAAATAAAACAATCAAGAACTATATGGCCAAGTGTTGTAGCTGTAACAACAAAGTAATCTGCCAGTTTCTCCTAACTGTGGTAATATCTCTTGATGTCCAGTTGAAAAGTCAGTCAGTCATCCTTGATATTTTTTTGGGGGCTCGAAGAGCAACTGAGTAGGCTTGTTCTGGGAGTTTGGTGGACTGCACGCATGGTTGCTAAAAGATCATTTGTCACAGGATTAAGGTTAGAGGCTAAGGTTAGGGGGTTCAGAATCACAGGCCTGTCATGAACTGAAGAGGAAAAAGTTAAAAGGCAATTGAGTGAGTCATAGATGACCTGGAGAAGTCAGTCACCTCCGTTTAACTTCATTAGCAAGGAATTCTCGCGCAATTAGCAAGGAAGTCTCATTTCAGATATGTATGTGGATATGGAGACTTATCCAAGTGACATCCTTATGATGCAGATAACAAACAACGTACTAATATTTAAACTTTCTTGGAGCTTCGACCTCCTTGAGAGAGCGACGTGATGCTAAATTGGTAAATAGAGTGTGTTCTTTACTATGATATCACGATTCGACAGTCAAATGGTTGATTCTTGATTGTGCTAGTTTGACCATAATAGTGATTTTTAAAATGGGGATGACAGTAAATAGAAAATCCGCAACATATACCTCTTAACATATATCTCTCAGGAAGAAACTTCGCTTTGAATAAGTCTCAGTTGGATATGACTTAGATGACTAATACTTTGATTGGTTTGAAACACCAATAAAATAATGATTGTTCTATTCCAACAGGAATTGAATATGTGCAAAAAAAAAAAAAAATATATATATATATATATATATATATATATATATATATATATATATATATATATATATATATATATATATATATATATATATATATATATATATGAGTAAACGGAAAATTCACCTGTAGTGAAGGAAGTTTCTTCACCGTCGCTTAGGTGACCCAATAAAATTATTAAATGTGACACCACTCAAAGGTGGTTAAGAAAATTCATTTATTTGTTATCTTAAATGACGTCACGTGTAATAATTTTATTTGGTCAAGAAACTCTCTTCACCGTCGGTATATTTCCTATTCTCTCTCTCTCTCTCTCTCTCTCTCTCTCTCTATATATATATATATATATATATATATATATATATATATATATATTACTGTAGGTGAGCCGCCAGCTAAGGAAAAGTTACGTGAGCTAACGGCAAAACTATAATGATCCAATTATTTTTCTTCAATTTTTTTTTACAATTACTATCTCTACATCCTTAATTTCTATCGGATTAAATTCCATAAATTTTTGAGTTTATTTACCCTTACATCAAGTGCATATAAAATGTTTTATTCATTGAAAACTGTTAATTTTGTGTTAACTTGATGGAGGACCAAATCAAAACTAAAAACCAAGAAATTGGGTACGAGTGAACCCTAAGGGGTCGAGATCATAATCCAAAAGAAATTTTTAAAAAAGATTATTGGAGATAGTGGAAATAAACTGCAACTCAGATAACTTGCGTGAGCTGTCAGCTCATTTCCATTTTTCTCATATATATATATATATATATATATATTTGGGATTACTGAAGATGAGCTGTAAGTTCAAAAAAATTTACATAAGCTAGCAGCAAAATTATAATGATCCAATGATTTTTCTTCAATTTTATTTATTCAAGTACTATCTCTACCTCTTTAACTTTTTTCGAATTAAATTTCATAAATTTTGGAGTACATTTACCCTTTCATTAAGTGCATACAAAATATTTTATTCATTGAAAACCGTTAATTTTGTGTTAATTTGATGGAGGACTAAATCAAAATTAAAATCCAAGAAATTGGATATGAGTGAACCCTATATGATCGAGATAATAATCCAAAAGAAAAATTTTAAAAATGATTATTGGAGATAGTAGAAATAAACTACAGCTCAGCTAATTTGCATGAACTGTCAACTTATTTCCATTTATCTATATACACATACACACATATACATACATACATGCACGCATGCGTTCGTGCATGTGTGTGTGTGTTTTGTGTGTGCGTGTTTTTGTGTGTGTATGTGTGATATAAGATAGAAGGGCTAATGTTTATTATGGGAGATGCGAGAGAGTTAGACAGATAATTGGATCTTTTTATGTAATTTTAATTTCTTGATGCCGATTCCGACTCCCTAATCACATACATACATATGTACATGCATACATAAACACGAATTGACTTTGATTCTGACTCCGCAATCACATCGCCAATTCGATTCTGCGTCTGCTTTAGTTTTTGTTTCTTCTTTGCTTCATGACTGAAAGGACTCTTACTGGTCCATTCTTAACTGCAAGTGTGTAATTTAGGTTTCATGCAACCTTTTACTCATTCCTTTGCCTACTACTAACTCTAAGAAAGAAATTTATCTACTTTCTACAATTGTTTCTAAGAAAGAAGTTTATCTACTACCTACTATTACTAATACTACTGCTACTACTCATCTCCTTTAAGCTAATCTGTACTATTAAAGAGGGAGACATTATTTTCTATTTTATGTAACAAGTTTGATATAATTGATATTCATACTTCACTTAAGGAGAGTGTTAGATTAAAAAATATCTTATATTTGAATTTAATCCCACATTACTTGTTGAATTGTTTGTATAGTATTAAGATACTTACAAATATATATATCGTTTGATTCGTAATAAATAGATTGGTCGGTTCTTATTATTTCATAACAGAAACAATGCTCATTGAAGCATCAAATATTATGTTATACATTCATAGTTATTGATATCAAGAGAAACATAGGAAAAGGTTGAAAATTGCAAATAGAGGATTCCTGATCAGAAAAGTAAAAAAAAAAAAAGTTTAGCACAACATAATTTTACAAGCAAACCCCTCCCAAACATGATAGAATGCAATTAGCTCTCCAAAAACCCCCTCCCAAACATGATAGAAGGCAATTAGCTCCCCAAAAATATAACAAGAAACTTTGGAAGAAAGTAAAAGAGACCGAGCTTCAATCCACAAGCACTTCTACATTGGTTCGGAGTTTGTCTCACCGTTTTATGCTCAGAAAATGCTACCTTGGTTCAATATAAGTGAGCGTAACCTCATTTACCGAATGAATATTGGAAGAATTATTCATGCTCGATGAAGATCCATCTAATTTGAAGGACCTCCCTCGCCCAAGAGATGGAGGAGTCATCGGAGAAGAGAGCGCCGCCTGTTCCATTCGCAACATGATGCCCACCGACGACATTGTAGGCCTCTCCTCCGGACTCTCCTGAACGCAGAGCAATCCGACGTGAAAACACCTCCATGCTTCTTCCATAGAGTACGAGTTCTCTAAACTCGGATCCATAAACTCCATTGCTCGCATATCATTCCATAACTTCCATGCCTGTACGAACAATATCTCAAAATTACAACACAACCAAATTTTACCATCGATGTATTTTCTAACGAGTTGGTGATCTTACTTGTGTTAGGAGAGTGTGACCGTGTTCTTGGAGATAGGATGCTCCGTTTCGTTCGCCACTCAGAATCTCTAGGAGGAGAACTCCGAAGCTAAACACGTCGGACTTCACTGAGAAAACACCTTCGCCTGCATACTCCGGAGCCATGTATCCACTGGCACGCACACACAACACACACGTTACCAAGAATATCAAAAGCATAAAATGAGATTACAAAAGAGTAAAAATGGACATACAAAGTTCCAACCACTCTCCCAGTTTCAACCTCCCCCTCTTCCCCTTCAAAAATCTTCGCCATCCCGAAATCTGAGATCTTTGGATTCATCTCGTTATCGAGCAACACATTGCTAGCTTTGAGATCCCTATGGATCACTTTGAGCAGAGAGTCCTCGTGAAGATACAGAAGCCCACGAGCGATCCCGACGATAATCTGGTGCCGCCTCCTCCAGTCCAACTGGGACTTCTTGTTCGAATCTGTCAGCAAAAAGGAATGTCAGCAGCAATTTAAATGGATACGTGGTCGACGAGTACTAGAAAATTTTACCAAACAGGAACGCGTCCAGGCTTCTATTGGGCAGGTACTCGTACACGAGCAGCTTCTCGTCCCTGTCGACGCAGCATCCCAACATCCTGACAAGATTCCGGTGCTGAAGCTTGGCGATGAGCTCGACCTCATTCCTGAACTCGACTGTCCCTTGCTTGGACTTGGCCGACAGCCTCTTGACTGCGATCTCTTTTCCCCCCTCGAGCATCCCCTGCAACAGCAGTTTCCTCAATGGATTGGATACCGAAACACAACACAACGGCAGAAAAAGAAGGGACAAAAATTTACTCGGTAAACAGGACCAAATCCACCCTCGCCGAGCTTATTTTTGTCGGAGAAGTTATCTGTGGCCGATTGAATCGTCGAAAGATCCATAACTGGCAAGTCTGAGCTCGGCAGATCTCTGGCTTTGGCTACTTGCGCTTTTCTCACAGCTGCAATTGGAAACGGTCAGGTTGATATTTTTCACATGTACCGAACATAAAGAAAACAATACCGTTTCTCTTCCTCCATCTCCAGCAGTACAAGCAATAGAGGCAAGTGCAGATGACGACCACGACCAGAATCGACGCCATGATCGGCATCGCAGATGAGCTTGCTTTGTTTTCATCTCCTCCTATACAAAACAAAAAAAAAAAAAAGTGGGGAAAAAATTCAAAATTTTGAAGTCTTGTCGTACGAAGCTGAGGGATATAACACTCACCATGTTCAGACGGTGGAGGTGCGGATGGAACTAGGAGGCGACGGTACCAAGTCTTTCGAAGGAGAACGCGGAGATCTTTGTTTGCAATCGTCGAATTCGACTTCTGATCATTTGAAAAGATGCGCTTCATTTTTCATTTGGTTTGCTTTGAGCTTCACATTGAACGTTTTTTGTATGGGATGAGAGAGGCGTGTGAGAGTCGTTGGTGTGAAATCGTGTGTGGGGACAAAGTTTGACAAATTGGAGATATACAAAATCATGGGAGGTGATTTGTTTGATTAAGCACTCTAATTTATATTATTATTATTGTTTTTTTATTTCTTTTGGGTCATGCAGTGTTAAACAATATGTAATTATGCCCAAATTAATGCCCCCCATGAAGAACATGCAGCTATTGTTTAATTGATTAAAGTGTTAGATGGGATAGAGGGTAGGGGTGGTAACGGGTCGGATTCAGGAAGAACCGCTTGGGGACTCAAAACCGACAAGTTATCGGACATCTATACAAAATTTTGAATTAAGGGTCGAAAATTGACCCATAAATGCATCCATTACCATCCCTAATCTATACCTACAACTTAATTGACTCGTGCAAATAGATGTGATGAAAATAAAAATAAAAAATATTGTCAATATAAAGGCTATATGTCATACATTTATGTATTTTAAGAAAAATATTCCTGAAGAAGTCTTAATAAAAACAAATTTAGATAGTGCACCAAAGTTTGTTGAAGGATCAGATGCGAATCCGATTTTGTTAGTGGATTGTGGATCTCGTGATACCTTTTATTTAAATATACCCATATTTGAAATAAAATAAGAGTTAATGTGGTTTATAATAATTCACATGAATTTATAATGTAATCATACATAGACATTTTAAGCCAGAAATACATGATTAATTATAAACTATCTTAATTATTATTATTCTGTTGGAGCCTTAACATATTCCTAGTGTTCCACTAACCAGATTCATATCAGAGAATACCAGCTGGATCTACTAACCATAAGTGTGTAAAACTAAGTGTTCCACGGAAAGTTTAAAAATTGGGAGTTTCCAAAGGAGCACACCATTTTTCCTAGTGAGCCCACTTTATAACTATTTAGACTCAAAGTCCGGACAAAAAAAAAAAAAAAAAAAAAAAAAAAAAACAAAAACACTGAATAATAGGCTCACTAGGAAAATTGGACTGCTCCTTTGGAAACTCCCTAAAAATCAACAAGATACACCGGCGCAGAAAGCATCTCACCAAATCACTTGACCTTGCCACACCCATCACACAATCAAGAGGGGAAAAAATTTTTAGGGACAAAGACTAAGACTAAGACGATAATCTTTTTTAATTAGATGAGGGATTAGTTAGTTTAATTAATTAACAATACTTCATGAGAAAATCCATGACCTATAATTGCTTTGATTAATTAAAATTAGTAGCTAAGTAAATGGGTAGCATCATGCTGATGCAAGGTTGGTTGTCTCTATTAGAATCTCTCACTAATTCAGGATATTTTCCTAAATTAGAATATTTGACAAATCTTCTAATTTATTAGCATATCTCAGGATATCTTCCTAAATTAGTGTATTTGTCAAATGTACCTAATTAGGCTGATTATACTGATTGAGAATTATATGTAATTATGATCAAATTATATATTCTCTGTCTTTACGTTTTATATTTGTTTTCTTTATCTTTAAAATGATGGTTATTGTACAGTTTTATTTTTATCTCAGAATACAAAACTATTCTTCTCTCCCAGTTCATAGCTTCTTTCCCAGTTCATAGTTTCTCATGATATCAAGTCAGGCTGAGGTATGACTTCATTTTGTTTTGAGATTTCTGACTTGTATCTCGGCTCGATATCTGACCAGTGCCTCGATCCAGTCTTTGACCCGTGTCTTGATTAGTTGACCTGCCCAAAAGACTCGTCATGTTTATTCTACTAATTTCGTCATGGCCAACATCTTCATCAAAGTTCTCTAGAATCTTAGAAGGATCAAGCAATGGCGTCGTTTGCTTTTACAGCTGTGATGACGCTTGCATTGTTAGCTGGTGCTGGTGTTACTTCCGCCGTGGGCACAACCCTTGCTCTACCCCCTGCGAGTCATCCGCCACCTCGCTGTTATCGGCTACAACTTCTAGGGCTGTGATGGCTCCTGCTTTGTTATTGCTGCCATCTTTAAAAGGTCGCCTTTACTGTCTCTGTCTCGTGCTCCGATGACTCCACCTACTGTTCTATCGCCAAAATCTAATGTATTGTTTTTTGCTACTGTTCTGTCGTCACCATCATCTTCAAAAGCATCGCCTTTGACGTCTCCATCTCGTGTCCCAGTGACTCCACCTGCTCATTCGTCGCCAAAATCTAGTGTGTAGTTTTTGGCTCCTACTCCGTCATCACCGCCATCTTCAAAGGTGTTGTTTTTGTTATCTCCGTCTCGTGTTTCAGTGACTCTACCTGTTGCCTTATCTCTAAAATCTAGTGTGTTATGTTTGGATCCTGCTCCATCGTCACTGTAATATTAAAAGATGTAGCCTTTGCTGTCTTTGTTTTCTCCTTCGGTGACTATGTCTGTTGCTATGTCGCCACCTCCTGTGCTAGAGATCACATTTGTTACTCCCCCACAAAAATTTGATGGATCACCGCCGACTTCACCACCTCTGTTTTTTGTATTGCCGCCTTTGGTAGGGCCGGCTGCATCGTCTGACAGTGCCAGGGACGTTGGCTCCACTGCTAGCGTCGCCACTCTCATGTTCTCTCGTTGCCTGCAGCCGTCGCGTGATTACTGCTCAACCCATAACATCATTAGATCCTTCTTCTATCACCCGTTACGTCTGATCTTCCTAATTGCCCACTGGCTTTCTCTTTTAATCAAGGCCCGTCTACTTGGTCGTCATCATAATATCGTTTCCAAACTCAAGTTGGCGTATTCCAAACCATCTTGAGTTTGAGGGGGATATTAAAATATCTCACTAATTTAGGATAGTTTTCTAAATTACCATATTTTACAAATCCTCTAATTTATTAGTTTATCTCATGATATCTTCCTAACTTAGTATATTTGTCAAATATCTCTAATTAGGCTTATTATGCTGATTAAAAATTATATGTAATTATGATCAAATTATATAAAAGGATGACTATTGTACCGTTTTATTTTTACCTCATAATTTAAAACTATTCTTCTCTCTCGATTCATAGTTTTAAGAGTCTCCTTTAGATATAAAAGAATAGATAGTTCTAGTTTAATAATAATAATAATAATAATAATAATAATGATGGGACTAAGAGTAAAAGGATAGAAATAATGATGATGATAATAATAGTACTAAGAGTTAGTTTATTTTTTCAAATTCCTTGTAGAAAATATTGAAGAATCTCATTTTTCTTTCAGAGATACAATAACTTGTTTACACGTTTAGACCATGACTTGCAAGTAGGGGAGTTACTTTCAGAGATATCTCTGTTCCAGGGTGGCCCAGCATCCGAGGACTTGGAGGAGTGACGGTTCAAGTGCGAAGAAATAGCGTACGATTATGGGGCTATATACGGGAGAAATTGATGTGGGTTAGTATGCAGATGTTGGGCTGAACATAAAACCGAAAACACCAAACCGAACTGTAAAACCGAACCGAACCGAACCGATCGGTTCGGTTTATTCGGTTTTCGGTTCGGTTCGGTATAAAAACCGAAATTAATTAAGGGTTTCAGGTCGGGTTTCAGTGGGTTTAGCTCCAACGGAAACCGACCGAACAAGCCGAACTTTTGGAATTGTAGCTTATTTTTTTTCTTTGATTTATTTTCAATGTGTTTTTTTTTTAAATTTTTAATGAAAAACATGTGATTGTTATTTTGATAGGTAGAAAAAGAAAAAAATAGAAAGAAAATTATTATTTTTCCTATAAAATACACGCGTTTATCACCTAACTAGTTTTAAACCCTAAAAATCAAAAATCAAACCGAACCGAACCGAAATTCGGTTCGGTTTTCGGTTTTCACTTTTATTCGGTCGGTTCGGTTTCGGTTTTATATGTTCGGTTCGGTTTTTGGTTGGTTTTTTTTCAAAAAACCGAACCAACCGATGCTCACCCCTATGCAGATGCAAACAAGTTGGAAAATTCTATTTGCACACGCCATTTTACTCTTGACTTACGGTTTTAAAACTTATAAATAATTACAAGTTTGCCATTATTTTTTTAGACTAAGTTACCCTTATAAATTCCGAAGTAAGACTTTTTAAAATTTAGAACTATGACTTTTTCTATTTTCTCTCTAAAACCCTAAATAATATTTTTGGGTATTTAATAAAAACATATCTCCTACAAAATCATCGATTTGATTTCTTGACTACTTAAAATTTTTAATATTAACGTTTCTGAAAAGATTATTTCTTCGATATCATCGTGACAAGTGAAATTTGGGTTTGGAGTTTGAGTTTGAATTTTTTTATGCAAATAGAAAATTCCAATATGTAATTAGTGTTAGAGGACAAATCTAAGGTACGTTTTAATTTATTTTTAGGTTTTATGCCTATTTTTTTAAAAATTTATCGTTAATTAGTTTTCTTTTGTGGAATAAACTTCGCTTGATGGTTGGGTATTAATATTCGACCAGCACGTTTTTTGGTGAGATATTAATAACCGACCAAAATATTTTTTGCTGTTAAACTAACATCTGACTCAAACAAGAATGGATAAAAATAGGATTGGACGAGTTAGGAGTTAGAGAAAAGGAGGAGGGGTACTTTTGAAAATTTTTTTGGACACAGAGAGTAAAATTATAGTATTTTAAAATAAGAGTATGGTGTAAAGAGTAACTAGAACGCTAAAAGTAAAATGCTCGTGCGCAAATAAAATTTCTCAAACAAGTTGGCTTGTGCTTATTCGTAGAATTTCCATGCATTGGCCATATATTCTCCTAGATTTTTCTACGCTTATTCGTAGAATTTCCATGCTTTGGCCATATATTCTCCTAATTTTTCTACGGAGACTGTTTCAAGATTTGGATTGTATCCCAATCCTAGGTTTGTACGAAACCTTCCCCACAAGTGATAATAGTGGATATATACACCCTGCGTTTCATTAAAAAGTGATTAGTAAACAGTTAGTTATATCCGTCGTAATCACAACTATTCTACAACTTTCCTGTATAAATTATGTTCTGATAGGATATCTTGCCGCTTAAATGCTTGCTTGTTTGCAGCTTGTTCAAATTTTTTCTTTAATGTCAAAATTGATCACAAACTACATTAGTAATGGCCTTGGATTCAAATTTTAATTTTAACTATGATTTGGTAATCTTATTCTGACCGGGGGAGAGAGAGAGTGATACCGTTCAGATCATACAAATTAAATCATATTAGATTGTCGAGTGCATTGGTCTGTCATGGAAGGTTGACGCTTGCATCAATATTTCCAAAGGAGAATAACTAAGGATCTCTCTCGATATTTCAAGAGAAGGCAACACATGCTCTGATACCACTTGATACCATTCGGATCGAATAAATCCTATTAGGAAGTGCAGATAAATAAAAAGAAATTCTTGTAGGTAGATAACATTTTTCATCTATAAGACTTGCATACATATAGTTCACCTCTATGTATATGTTCTAAAGATATAAATGATGACTTAAAATCGTAAGAGTCATGAAAAGTTACGAGAAGTTTTCCACATAATTGTAGATAACATAATAACCTAAAAGTTATATCAATTTACTAGGTGTCTACATATTCTAGATAACATAATAATCTAAAAAAAACCCTTAAACTTCTCAAGAATTTTAATTGCATGCATGCATGTGTATCGGAGTACATGAAGCTTACAGAAGTATAAAAAACTAGGGGTATTTATTGGTTTGCCCCTCAAATCTTTAAATATTATGATTTTACCCCCCAAATCTTCATATTTATAATTTTGCCCCCCAAATCTCATAAGTTACAACAATTTTGCCCCCTATCTAACTTTCCCTAACACAGTTAATTTTTTGACAATTTTACCCCTCATTTCTTCTTCTCTCTTTCTCCTTCTCTTCTTCTCTCTTTCTCCTTTCTTCTTATTTTTTTCATTATTTCTCCTCTCTTCCTCCTCTCTTCTTCTTCTCTTTTCCTCCTCTCTTCTAATTTTCTTCATTTTTTTTTTTTTACTCTTTCATGTTCATGCATTTTTCCTTTAGTTTACCAAATCAATTATCTCAAGTAAAAAAAGAGAAGAAAATAAGAAGAGAGGAGGAAAATGAGAAGAGAATGAGAAGAAAAATGCATGAACATGAAAGAGTAAAAAAATGAAGAAAATGAGAAGAGAGGAGGAAAAGAGAAGGAGAAGAGAGGAGGAAGAGAAGAAAAATAATGAAGAAAATAAGAAGAAAGGAGGAAGAGAGAAGAAGAAGAGGAGGAAAATAAAAGAGGAAATGAGGGATAAAATGGTCAAAAAATTAACTGTGTTAGGGAAAGTTAGAGAGGGGGACAAAATTGTTGTAACTTATGAGATTTGGGGGGCAAAATTATAAATATGAAGATTTGGGGGGTAAAATCATAATATTTAAAGATTTGAGGGGCAAACCAGTAAATACCCCAAAAAACTAATATATACTCCCGGTTTGTTAAATTAATATATTCTCAGCATACCAAGACTAATCATTTTTGATTCATTAGCTTTCACAAGATTAATTTTTTATTTCTTATAATTTTCTTGTCCACTTTTTTCTTGTCTGCATGCAGAAGTCAGTGCCTAACATGACCATCACAAAAAGGATATGATAACTTGTTTACTCGATTAGACCATCACTTGCAAGTAGGGAAGTTACTTTCAGGAGGGATATGTCTGTTCCAGATATGCATGATAATGGACACGTCAATGAGTCAAATTTTGATTATTCCTATACAAAATTTTGAATTAGAAAAATAAATTTTTTTAATTCAAAATTTTATATAAAATATGCCAAAAGTTGACCCATAAACGCATCCATTACTATCCCTAGCTTCAGAATGGTCTAGCATCCGAGGACTTAGAGGAGTGACAGTTCCACCTTATGTGTCTCTCCATATATAGTACCATAGTATATTTGCATCGAATGAGGAACCAGTTGTGGCTTCTTTTCATGTAAGCTTGTATTTTATAATTGTCTCGGTTCCGTAGACTTAGTTTTGTTAATGACTAGTTACTGGAACGCGGAGTGGTTTCTCTTTATTTATCTAAACTATACATGAAACTTTCAAGAGAGTTTAAAGAGGTACTCAGTCTCAGAAGAAAATCCAACTGGAAAATAGATCAAAAGTCATTGGCGATAACATTCTAGCCTTGCCTACTTTCTAGCCATGCCTACACGAGACTTAATTTGTGAGCAAAAAGAATTGCTTTTCTTTATTTGTTGGACAAACTATAACCATCGTTCCGACTTCACATTAAAAAGAGGATCTATTTTTACAACATGACTATTGACTGCCTCTAGCGATGGTCAATCTCCTCTTTCATTTCTTGTCTTCGAGTCGCCTGAAGACACTAAGCCAGGAACCTGACCTGATTTGGATTCAGATTCTTAAGATGGACAAAACTCTCTTTCACCCCAATATAATGTCAACACCTTAAATATCCTAATGTTCCACATCGACTGCCCTAACTTTCTAGATTCAACTTGTCCTGAAAAAGCAAAGCTTCCATAATCTCTTTGACATCATTAACTTACTAATCAAGGGAGAAGCAACTATATATATATACATAGAGAGAGAGAGCAAAGCTTCCATAATGTCTTTGAGATCATTGACTTACTAATTAAGGGAGAAGCAACTATATATATATAGAGAGAGAGAGAGAGAGAGAGAGAGCAAAGCTTCCATAATCTCTTTGAGATCATTGACTTACTAATCAAGGGAGAAGCAACTATATATATATATATATATATATATATATATATAGAGAGAGAGAGAGAGAGAGAGAGAGAGAGAGAGCAAAGCTTCCATAATCTCTTTGAGATCATTGACTTACTAATCAAGGGAGAAGCAACTATATATATATATATATATATATATATATATATATATATATATATATATATATATATATATATATATATATATATATAGAGAGAGAGAGAGAGAGAGAGAGAGAGTAAACGAGAAATTCACCGGCGATGAAGGGAGTTCCTTCACCGCCGCTTATATGACCCAATAAAATTATTACATGTAGCACCACTCAAAAGGCGGTTAAGGAAATTTATTTATTTGTTATTTTGAATGACGTCACGTATAATAATTTTATCGGGCCACCTAAGCGGCAGTGAAGGAACTCCCTTCATCGCCGGTGAATTTCTCATTTACTCTTGTTTGCCCGAAAATTGAATCTTTGATTCCATTGCAAAATTATTTGATTACAACGAAGATTTGAGATTACAAAAATTCCGAGGAATTACAAGAACGGGAATATTAATTTATTCCCTTTTTTTCGTGGGTTCGGGTGGCGATGGAGTCTCGTTGATGCCTCCGTTGACCGTCCGACTGGAAGAGATGGCTCTGCTCCACTTCTCAATTTCCTGAGCTCGCCCGAAATCTTCCCAAAGTCCAAGAATCCAAAAGTCCTCTCTCCGGGTAAATTCCTGTATTTTATAGACCGGAGAAGCTCCAAATCCGGCTAAATTCTCTCCTGAAAAATCGGATCACGGATTATCAGTCCAAAAATAGGAAATAAAACAATAGAAAACAACCCGCGGGTTGGCACCTGCGGGATCGCTCCCGCGGGTGGCAACCCGCGGGTGGCAACCCGCGGGATCGCCCCCGCGGGTTGCAACCCGCGGGCTGCATCCCGTGGGGGTTCCCGCGGGTGGCAACCCGTGGGTGTGCCCACTTAGCAAATTTATTTATTTATTTATTTATTTATTTATTTGGTATCTACATAACTCCCTCCAAAGTTTTTGAAGTTCTGTATTGAACCGCACTGAATTTCGAAATACTTTGGATTCTTTAATTTTGGTTATAGACTTTTTTTTTTTTTTTTAAAAAGATTTGGTCGATAGAGATAACTGTTAATATATTTATTTATTCCATAACAAGCAGATGTATGATTTTAACGTACTCATTAGAGAACAAGCAGAGATATAATGTTAACGTGCTTATTTTAGGTCAAGCAGAGGTATAATATTAACGTGCTTATTTTAATCCTAACCGTTCAGTGACATCTAGTATGACGAATCAGGAAAAGACAGATGTGACATTAAACGTGTCTTGGAGCTTAACCTATTCAGAGGATCTGGTCGTGATAGGGACAAGCTGACTAAACAGAGGTGATGGTTAACGTGTTTAGTTTTGGAATCGGACTATCAGAGGTAACTGTTAACTTGATAGGGAGATGATTTTCGTCAGAGGTGATTTTCAACTTAACGATATCAAAAGCACGTTCATCAGAGGTTGTAATATTGGACTTGATGAAGTGTGAATTTTCTTTTCTGTCAGAGGTGAAATCTTAACGTGACAGGGGATCGATTTAATTAGGATTTTATCTCTTTTGATTTTGAATTATGATGTCAAAGGTATGATTTTAACTTGACAAATATTTTGGAGTGTCGCTTGCTCTGTTAGAGCAAAATGACAAGAAAAGTTTTGCTGTCAGAGGTGAAATCTTAACGTGACAGGAAATTTATCTGATTAGGATTTTTAGCAAACCCCAGCTATCAACGGATTTGATTAGCCTTTACCAACTACCGTTTGAGTTGGGCTAGCCATACTATTTCACTCAGTATGGTGAGTTGTTAAGGATTTCGTTTGGGCTTAAATGCCAAACTTTTCCTCTTCCCTTTGCCTTAGCAGCTTAGGGCAGTGATGTATTCTTATATTCGGATAAGAATACTGTTGTAACAGATTTATCGTGGGATTTTTATCAAATTCCCAGCTATCAATGGGTTTGATTTTGCCTTTACCAACTACCGTTTGAGTTGGGCTAGCCATGCTATTATCCTCAGCATAGTGAGTTATCGAGGGTTTCGTTTGGATTTAAATACCAAACTTTTCCTCTTCCCTTTGCCTTAGCAGCTTAGGCAATTCATACTTTTTACCCCCAGTATGGTGGGGTTGGCGAGAAATCTATTCTCTTCCCGTAACTTTAGCGGCGTTGGGTAGTTCATACTTCTTACCCCCAGTATGGTGGGGTTGGCGAGAAATTTATTCTCTTCCCGTAGTTTTAGCGGCGTTGGGCAATTCATACTTTTTACCCCCAGTATGGTGGGGTTGGCGAGAAATCTATTCTCTTCCCGTAGCTTTAGCGGCGTTGGGCAATTCATACTTTTTACCCCCAGTATGGTGGGGTTGGCGAGAAATCTATTCTCTTCCCGTAACTTTAGCGGCGTTGGGAAATTCATACTTTTTACCCCCAGTATGGTGGGGTTGGCGAGAAATTTATTCTCTCCCCATAGCTTTAGCGGCGTTGGGCAATTCATACTTTTTACCCCCAGTATGGTGGGGTTGGCGAGAAATCTATTCTCTTCCCGTAACTTTAGCGGCATTGGGCAATTCATATTTTTTACCTCCAGTATGGTGGGGTTGGCGAGAAATTTATTCTCTCCCCGTAGCCTTGTCGGCGTTGGGTGGTTCATACTTATTACCCCCAGTATGATGGGGTTGGCGAGAAATTTATTCTCTTCCCGTAGCCTTGTCGGTGATTCATAATTTTTTACCCCCATTATGATGGGGTTGGCGAGAAATTTATTCTCTTCCCATACCCTTATCGGCGTTGGGCGGTTCATTTTTTTTTTTTAATATATATATATATATAGGGGTTTAAATTAACCGCCTTGAGCCCATTTTTTGGGAATTGTTGTGAACCCAAGTGGTACCTTTAGACCTCACACATTAAATGTGTCGGAGTT
This sequence comes from Dracaena cambodiana, assembly GCA_036321105.1. Lineage (NCBI taxonomy): Eukaryota > Viridiplantae > Streptophyta > Magnoliopsida > Asparagales > Asparagaceae > Dracaena > Dracaena cambodiana. The sequence continues at coordinate 2,666,155 of JAYEPQ010000013.1, forward strand.
AGCTCTAACTCCTTTTTTGTTCAGCTTTGAGCTGAACTGCTCCAGCGTCAATTAATGCTTGAATTTTATCTTTTAAGATAAAATAATTTTTTGTGGGGTGACCTACAATCCGATGGTACAGGCAGTAATTCGGATCGTTAGTTTTCCCTACTTCTTCAGGTCTCTTGCTCTCCGGCAATTTAAGCATCTTGCGTTTGGTGAGCAGATTGAACATAGTAGCAGTATGTTCATCCTTGAACGAATACTGCTTTTGAAGTCTGGGCGACTTTGCTGTGTTGCTTGTAGTTGGCCATGGTTTCTGCTTCAGTGTACTTTCTACTGCCATTGCCGTTATGTCTTTCCCTTTTGAACGGGAAAAATGAAATGGAGATTCGTTTGCACCGTCTCCGGTTGTAGACTGTTGCATTTCGAAACGTCGAAGTATTTCTTCGGCCTGTTCGTCCTGCTTAAGCAGATCCTTCCATGACTTGGATTCGACCGAACCCATCTTGTTTATGATATCGGTCAACAAGTTATGTCTGCAGGTTTCCACAAGCGTATCCTGCGTCATGCCATGTGGGCATCGAACGGAAAGTTCTCGGAACTGCTCGACATAAGTTTTGACCGTTTCGCCTTCTTCTTGCTTCGCTGCTAGCAAAGATAATATGGAGACTTCTGTATCATTTTCAAAGAATCGGGCTAGGAACTCACGTTCTACATCAGCCCAAAATTTAATTGTTCCCTTGGGAAGTTGCATAAACCAGGTAAATGCGGGCCCCGTAAAGTGTTCGCAAATATCCTAGTCATAGTTGGATCATTCCCCATGAGATGTCCTGTCTGTGAGAGGAAATAGAAGATGTGTTGCTACGGCGAACCTTTACCGTCGAATGATTGAAGATTCAACGGTTTATATTTTGCAGGATAGGGTACGGTCTCCCATTCTATGGGATATGGACGAACTACCCCCCACCTCTTGTAGCTTTTTGCGATGAAGAAGAGCTTGTAATTGGTTCTCCATCTTCTCTATTTTCTCTGCTTGAGGATTGATGATAACTTTCACTTCCTCTTCCTCTCTTGAATGAGGAGGCACTTCTTCATCTTCGTCTTCGCTGTCTTCATTTATTTGGACAGGCCGTTTTCCTTTCTGCCGACTAGAAATGGACGGCGATGATTGGTTCTTTCTAGTTTGAGCCAGCAACTCAATCAAAAGTTGTTTCATTTCTTCTATGGTCTCCTCTTGCTGTTCGAGACGTTTTTCTTGTCTCTCAAGCCTTTCAGAGACTTCTTCTAGAAACGCGCCCTCTGGTTCGATAGAAACTCCTTTCGATCCTGGAGTGATTTCCTTATCCGAAGGGTTATTTCCGACCACCTTTTTGCCTTTATTAATCATATTTGATGAGGCAGCAGGTAGATCGGTTCCAGAGTACGCCTTTTTCACCGTCCGTATTCTTTTAGGTTCGGTGATCCGCTCAAAAACGGATCGTCTCGGATGGCACTCGCAGTTTGATAGAACAGTTGAGATTAACTGTTCGCATTGGCATTGAGGAGTATTCTGTGCAGAGTTCTTCTTCCAATTGAGGAATTCTCTCAAGTCTTGAGGTATCTTCTCCTCTCTATTTGCATCTTGACGTATTTTGCGTCTCAAATTTGGTTCATAATACTGGAGAGTTTGTAATATTTCAGGGCTGAGCTCTTTTCCAGCATTAGATTGTTCTCGAACCCTTCTGCGGATTCTTCTGGAGTGTGTGCTGGCCTGCGCAGTTGTACAGGCCTCGTACGCATCTGACTTGTTCTTCGGGATTTGGAGGATTCTATCATGAACATGTTCATCTGAAGAGAAATTTGAAGACCTATCCTCAGGTGAGTTCATGAGCACATCCTTATATTTGTTTGTAGAGGAACGGGATGGTACACCTGAGAGAGTAACCAAAAAGTTAGATGTGCGCTGTGTGCTCACTGCGCGTGTGCCCGAATAGACACTAGAACCAACCCTTGATTTTTTCTGCGGAGTGCAACCCACGGGTTGCAACTTGCGGTGTGCAACCCGCGGTTGGAACCGCGGGTTTCCACCCGCGGTTGCAACCGCGGGTTTCCACCCGCGGTTGCAACCGCAGGGTTGCCCCCGCGGGGTGCAACCCGCGGTTGGAACCGCGGGTTTCCACCCGCGGTTGCAACCTCGGGGTTGCCCCCGTGCGGTGCAACCCGCACTTCTGCCTGCGGATTTTTATTTTTGGAATTTTTCTTCTCTGATGTTTCCTGATCTGGATTTTCTGACCGCAATTTTCCAGAGGCACTGTTGAGGCGGGCCCGCTGGGCCTTACGCCTCAGGTTTCTCTTCTGAGAGCGGGTCAGGGACTGGTTTGACTTTTGGCTTGACTTTGGAATGGGCGATAACGCCGTGTTCTTGACAGACGATGACGTCCTGTCAGTTCGAACGGGCAATGACGCCTCATAAATTCTCATAGGCGATGACGCCTTTCCGGTGGGCGATAACGCCTCACCTTTTTTCATCGTCACCCGGCGATGACGCCTAGGCTCCGAATCAGAGGAAGAAAGAAATTCCTCATATTTTTGCTGGTCAACTTCTATGACCAGCGTCTCAACCATTGAGCCAATCGGCACCCGGTCGGACTGCGCCACCAGATTCTCTGTGGTAAACAGATGGGCTCCCACTGTGGTCGCCAGTTCTTGTTTGCCCGAAAATTGAATCTTTGATTCCATTACAAAATTATTTGATTACAACGAAGATTTGAGATTACAAAAATTCCGAGGAATTACAAGAACGGGAATATTAATTTATTCCCTTTTTTTCGTGGGTTCGGGTGGCGATGGAGTCTCGTTGATGCCTCCGTTGACCGTCCGACTGGAAGAGATGGCTCTGCTCTGCTTCTCAATTTCCCGAGCTCGCCCGAAATCTTCCCAAAGTCCAAGAATCCAAAAGTCCTCTCTCCGGCTAAATTCCTGTATTTTATAGACCGGAGAAGCTCCAAATCCGGCTCAATTCTCTCCTGAAAAATCGGATCACGGATTATCAGTCCAAAAATAGAAATTAAACAATGGAAAACAACCCGCGGGTTGGCACCTGCAGGATCGCTCCCGCGGGTGGCAACCTGCGGGGGCTCCCGCGGGTTGCAACCCGCGGGCGCACCCGCGGGTAGCAACCCGCGGGTGTGCCCACTTAGCAAATTTCGATTTTTTTTTTTTTGGGTTTCTACAACTCTCTCTCTCTCTCTATATATATATATATATATATATATATATATATATATATATATATATATATATATATGAGCAAACTGGAAATTCACCGACAGTAAAGAGAGCTTATTCACCGTCCGCTTAGGTGGTCTAATAAAATTATTACATGTGACGCCATTCAAAAAGTAGTTAAATGAGTTCTTTTATTTGTTATTTTGAATGACGCCATGTGTAGTAATTGTACTGGACCACGACGAAGGAACTCACTTCACCTTTAATGAATTTTCCGTTTTCTTTTCCGTTTTCTCATAAGGATCATGAGGTGCAGGATCTTTGCCAACACAAGAGTGAGAAGTCAAAAGGGTGCAGAAACAAACACAACTGGTTGTCATCTGATATGATGTTGGGACATGCTCACCTTTTGCTTCGAATTGAGAGATTCGATTTCTATCAATTAACTAATGAATTCGTGCCGAATTCAAGGCTTCCCGCTAACTGTGCTTATGTATAAGAGCTGTATAACAGCTGGGAGATTTGGAAGGATATGAGTGCCCATCTATTTGAGCATAAAGAATTTGTACCGGCAAAAATTTTCGCAGAGGGCAGTGATAGCAATTACGGAAATCTGGCTTTCTAAGGGCAAACTCTCTGTTCCCCCAACTCCGCTTCGATGGCTTGGTGCAAGGTCCTAAGACAGGAGCAGGAACATCGTATTAGGTGAAACTAAGATTAGAGGCTTATAAGAGCCATATTTTTATCAGAATTAATTACAATTAGACCTCATTTGGTATTGGAGGTGTGTAATTTAACACTCTTGAAGTATGAAACTCTCGAAAAATTCCCTAAACTTAATTATTTTCACTCTTATTTTTTTTATTAAAGTGCACTCTTGTCTCTCAAATTCCTATTCTACTATCATCCCTCTTTTTATCCAGCACACTTTCTCTCTCTTTTCCTTTCTCTCGGTCACTCACGCTCCCTCTTTGACTGAGAGAGAGGGATAGAGAGTGACTGAGAGAGAGGGAGGGAGAGAGAGAGGGAGGAGAGAAAGAGAGAGAGTGTGCTGGTTAAAAGGAGAGATGAGAGTAGGGCTGAGCATAAAACCGAAAAAACCGAACCGAACCGCAAAACCGAACCGAACCGAACCGATCGGTTCGGTTTATTCGGTTTTCGGTTCGGCTTAAAAACCGAAATTATTATTCGGTTTCGGGTCGGGTTTCGGTGGCTTTCGCTTCAACCGAAACCGACCAAAAAAACCGAACTTTTAGAATATAGATTATTTTTTTTCTTTGATTTATTTCTAATGTGTTTTTCTTTTAAATTTTTAATGAAAAACATGTGATTGTTATTTTCATAAGTAGAAAAAGAAAAAATGGAAAGAAAATTATTATTTTTTTCTATAAAAAACATGCATTTATCACATAATTAATTTCAAACCCTAAAAACCGAAAACCGAACCGAACCGAAAGTTCGGTTCGGTTTTCGATTTTCATTTTTTTTCGGTCGGTTCGGTTTCGGTTTTATAAGTTCTGTTCGGTTTTCGGTTGGAATTTTTTTTTCAAAAAACCGAACCGAACCCACCGATGCTCACCCCTAGATGAGAGTAGAATAAGAATTTGAGAGATAAGAGGGCACTTTAGTAAAAAAAAGAGAGTAAAAATAACTAAGTCCAGGGGATTTTTTGAGAGTTTCAAACTTCAGGAGTGTTAAGTTACACACATCCAATATTACAGGGGGTCTAAATGTAATTAACCATTTTTATTATATGATATGGAATGTTAGGTTATAAAAAAACGTCATTCACAGAAGATAAGTATAGCAGATATGCATATAATCCGTTGGATGTGCGGCAACACTAGGAGAGATAAAGTGAGAAATGAAAATATTCGTGCTAAGATATGTGTACCTACCATCGATGAGAAGATGCGAGAAAATCGCTTACGATGGTTTGGTCATGTGCAACGTAGACCTACAAGTGCAACAGTTCGAAGAGGAGAGTTTATCAATGTAGCACAAATTAAAAGAACGAAGAGGAGACCGAAGAAAATATGAATAGAGGTGATACGCAAACATATGAAGTCTAGAGATTTAAATAAGAAAATATTACTTGATAGAAATCACTGGAGAAGCAATATCATAGTAATCAATCCGGCATGATTCTTTTTTAGGTTCATGTAGCCTATCCCAAATACTTGGCCTAAAAAGCTTAGTTGCTGTTATATTCATATCCATGAGTGTGCGAAATTACTATAATGTCTTAGGTGAGATATGAGAAAAAATATATTATAGTTTATAATGAATTGACGAAAACACCCTCAAACTGAAAAGCTTGTCACCATCAACACAAGACAAATACCTTGTCACAAATTCCTTCAAACGCCACATCATATAAATACTAACTTACAAGCATGCATTCCTTCAATCGGCTCAATACATAGGCCAACCACTAGCTAAAACATCCATGGCCACGTCAGACTTCTCCGCTACCGTCGGCGACCCAGAGCTCGTCCGGCCGGAGACCCCGACACCGCACGAATTCAAGTACTTATCGAACATTGACAACCAAAAGGGCCTCCGCAACCACATCCCGTTCATCCACGTCTATCGTGGGTCTCAGAATGGGTCGGACCGTGATCCTGGGCCGGTCATTCGCCGGGCGTTGTCACGGGCTCTGGTCTCCTACTATCCGTTAGCGGGCCGACTGAGGAATGGGGAGAAGATGAAGTTGGTGGTGGAATGCACCGGAGAGGGGGTTGTGTATAGGGAGGCCGATGCAAACGTAACGATAAGCCGACTCAGCGAGATGAACGGCGGCGTCCGGCCGCCGTTCCGACATCTGGATCCGTTTTTTGTGGATGATGTCTGGGGTTGCAACTTGGTCACGGACTCTCCGTTGCTTAGAGTTCAGGTACTAGCTAGCATTTGTTACAAGGGTATTTACTGGTTTGTCCCTCAAATCTTTGTATATTATGATTTTGTCCCCCAAATCTTCATATTTAGAATTTTGTCTCTCAAATCTCATAAGTTACAATAATTTAGTTTCTCTCTCTAACTTTTCTTAACACAGTTAAATATTTGACAATTTTATCTCTATTTTCCTCTTCTATTTTCCTCCTTTTTCTTTTTCTCTCTTCTTCCTCTCTTCTTCTTCTCTCTTCCTCCTCTCTTCTCCTTTTCTTCATTATTTCTCCTCTCTTCTCCTTCTCTTTTAACAAAAGGAAAAGAGAAGAGAGGAGGAAAAGAGAAGGAGAAGAGAGGAGGAAGAAAGGTGAAATAATGAAGAAAAGGAGAAGAGAGAAGGAAGAGAGAAGAAGAAGAGAGGTGGAAAATAGAAGAGGAAAAGAAGGATAAAATAGTCAAATATTTAACTGTGTTAGGGAAAATCAGAGAGGGAGACTAAATTGTTGTAACTTATGAGATTTGAGGGACAAAATCCTAAATATGAAGATTTGGGGATAAAATTATAATATATAAAGATTTGAGGGACAAACCAGTAAATACCCCTTGTTACAAAAGGTTAATAGGGAAATTCTAAATGAGCACACCACTTGACTTAGTGAGCACAACTTTCTCATTTGGTGCTGGTGCTCACCAAACTTTCTCATTTGGTTCTGTGCTGGTGCTCACCAAACTTTCTCATTTGGTTCTAGTGCGTACCAAGTTGTGTTTGTTTGTATGGAAGTAGAAAGTAACTAGTCAAAATAAATCTATTTTCATTACTTTATGTGTTTGTCTGACCAAGAAGTAAAATGAAAGTTACTTTTATAATGATGAGTTGGATCCTATGTGCCACTCTTACTTCTCAATATTATTTTACAAGGATTTTGGATGGAAGAAATGTTGAAAGCAAAAAAAAAAATTAATATTTTATAAATATGTGTCTTTTTTTTCTTTATTCTAAAAATTATTATTTTATTTCTCTTTTAAAAAATAAAAAAATAAATATCAGAACATATGATATTTCCGATCTTTTATTTTTAAAAATTACTTATATCTTCCTTCTTTACTTTTAAAACATCCAAACACACCCAAAGTCAAGTGGCGTGCTCAGTTAGAATTTCTCTTTGTAAAAAACCTGAAGTTGATTTCACGTAACTTCGTTTCGTGCTCTCTTCAGGTAACTCGACTCGCATGCGGTGGTTTCGTCCTCGCTTACACCATCAGCCGCTGCGTCTGCGACGGCTTTGGCGCCCACCAATTCATATCCGCCGTCGCCGAACTCGCTCGCCATCCCACCCTCCCGACCCCTTCTCTCCTCCCGGCGTGGTCCCGCGACCTCCTCACCCCGCGCTCTCCTCCGAAAGTCACTTACCCGCACCCGGAGTACGACCAGCTCCCCACCGTAACTCCACTTCCCCCAACCGAACTCGACTTCCGCCACCTCACCCAGACTTCCGTCTTCTTCTCCCGCTCCGACGTGGCATCCCTCAAGCGCCAGACCGGCGGCGGCCCCACCTTCGACGCAGTGGCCGCCTGCCTGTGGCACGCCAGGGCCCGCGCCCTCGCCCTCTCGGGCCCCACCCGCCTCCTCTTCCCTGTGGACACCCGGTCCCGCCACCGCCCCCGCCTCCCGAGCAACTACTACGGCGTGGCGGTCGTCTTCCCGTGCGCCGGCGGGGATTCCGCCGACCTCCTCGGCCTCCCGCTGAAGCACGCGGCCGACAGGATCTCCCCCACCAAGGCCGCCTCGTCGGACGACGAGTACAGGTCGTCGACCGTTGACTTCATAGAGGTCAACGAGAGGAGGGACTTTGTGAGCGGGGCGGAGGTGTTCGTGGTGTCGGACATGAGCAGGTTGCGGTTTGCTGACGTGGACTTCGGGTGGGGCCGGGCGATGTACGGTGGGCTCGCACGGGCTGGGATCGGGGCGGTGCCGGGGATGGTGACGACAGTGGGGGGGTGTAGGAGGGAGGGTGATGACGTGGAGGGGCTGCTGGCGTTGGTTTCGTTGCCTCGCGAGGCAGTGGATGCGTTTCAAGGCGAGGTCAGGAAAATTATCATGGACGAATTTACCCCTGACCTATTGAAGGCTGCTATCTAAAAGGAAGGGAACAAGTTGAGGGTATAATCGGAAATGTGTGCGAATAAAGTGTCTTGTATTACAAACTCCAGTAATTTCTAAACATTTCTTATTTATATTTAAATAATTATCGGATTAATTTTTCTTAATTTGTTTATATTATACTTCCCTCAACCTCAATTTTGTCAATCTCGACCCTGTTCTATGAAAAATCCGCCTAAACTCACACCAACATAGAGTAAAATTTCAATCGGAGCATTTTCTATGGACGAAGATCAGGTCCTCTCTATCATTTATACGGATAGATCCTATCTTTAGATAAGTGCAACAGAGATGTATATATTTTATTAAATGTGTGATAATATTAGGAAAAATAAAGTGAGAAATGAAAATATTCTTGCTAAATTAGGTGTACTTTCCATCGAAGAGAAGATGCAAGAAAATCGCTTACGATGGTTCGATCATGTGCAACGTAGGCCTATAAATGCACCAGTTCGACGATGAGAGTTTATCAATACAGAACAAGTTAAAAGAGTAAAGAGAAGATTGAAGAAAACATGACAGGAGATGATATGAAAAGATATAAATTCTATATGTTTAAATGGGGATATATTACTCGATAGAAATGAATAGAGAATAATTATTAGTGCGATCAATCCGACATGATTATCTTTTAATTCATGTAGCCTGACCCAAATATTTTCTTTTGTTGACGCAACACCATGCTTGTTAGTTGATGACCACATTGTTGGCTGATGATATTGTGACTCTAATACTTGGAATTTGTTTGAATAGTGGAGAATTCTCTTATGTAGCCATAAAGAATTATTCTGTACTATATACGTAAGCCTACAAATATATCGATTCGACGATGAGAGCTTATTAATATAAGGTAAGTTAAAAGAGTGAAGTGAAAACCGAAAAAAATATGGATAGAGGTGATACAAAATATATAGATTCTAGATGTTTAAATGAGTACATACTACTCGATATGAATGAATGTAGAATGATTATCAGTATGATCAATCCGACATAATTCTTTTTTGGTTCACTTATTCTATCCTTAGTATTTTAGATAAAAGGCTTATTTGTTGTCATTATTGTTGTTGACACAGTACAGACCCTGTAATATTAGTTCACATTTTGCCAATATTGTTGATAGTTTTATGATATTTTTGCATATTGCCAATATTGTTAACTATCTAAAGTTGCTATTAACTATTTGTCATGACTAATTAACTGTCTATCATACTACTAATTATCTAACACGCTAACAATTCACACTAACTACTAACTATTTACCGTATTATTAACTTTCCATTGTATACTAAATATACACACAACTGTTTATGCTTATCAATATCTATCATGGCTTTGTCTACTAATTATCTACTCTGGCTAATTGACCTATCTAGCACACTAGTAACTATCAAATATATACTAAATATCCACATAAATGTATACACTTATTAATTATCTACCATGGCTCTGCCTACTAACTATCTGCCATGCAAATTTAGGGATGGTAATGAATGTGTCCACAAGTTAAATTTTGACCTCTCTGTATAAAATTTTGAATTAGAAAAATAAAAATTTTATTTTTAATTCAAAATTTTGTATAGAACGGGCCAAAATTTGGCCCGTGGGTCCGTCCATTACCATCCCTTATGCTATCAACTATCTATCGTGCCTCTGTCAACTAAGTATCTACTTTGAGCTTACAGCCACTACTTTGAGGAATTTCAACAACGATGCAGTTAAAAGTTTTTATATTTTCCTTCTTTTATAACCAAGTGTAAAGTTCAACCATGAACTGAAGAAACTTTTTTTTTCCTGAGAATAACAGTAGGCTATAGTCCCCGCTTATTTTATTAATAAGATATAATGAAACTAAGAATTCACTTGCTAGTTATATCGATTACATAAAGATAACAGGCTCCTTTTATGTCCGCTTGCTAGTTGTCTCCAATCCTTGTCCATTTGCTAACTATGCCCATGTCCCATACATCCGTACTGCTCCCTACACCGTTCCCATATCTCCTGTTTGCAATTTCATGCGTCGGCGTGGATCTCTGTGTGCTTCTGGTGCATGAACCAAATAACTTCTATGATCCAAAACTTCCGTTTTTGAGATTCAGAGTCAGTTAAATTAGTGTTGGTAAGTGAGATTAGGAGAGCGAATTTAAGCAATCTCATTACTTTGAACTTTCATTTTTCTATTCAGATAATAGGAAAAAAAAAAGAAAAAGATTCATTAAGATTCCATTGGCAGATTACCAAAAGAAAAAGATTCCATGAGCCCCCGATGACTTCACCAGTCTTAACAAGATAAGAGGAGGAAAGTATGGTCATACTTGGTGCTGCTTTTATAAGAATTCGATGAATTTTATCCTTAGAGGGGCAAATTATCTCATATTTATTATCATAATTTCAAGGGCGCACTGAACCAAACCTGATAAAGTCGTAACGACATGAAAATCACTTAAGGATTAGTACTGGGAGATCTTTTGGGAGCACTGATCATTTATCATGAACATGTAATTTGTCACGAGTCATAGATGCCTGAATAAAAGAAATACTTCCAGTTAATCATGCTGTGCATCTTACACCCAACCCTACAGTTAAGCATGCAATGTATCTTCTAGTTAGGATTCTCTGTCAGCTCAACTTACATCCATTTTATCGGCGGAGGCAAGACGTTGTTTTCACACCGTGTCGATGCTATTTTTATGCCTTTCCGATGTTGTTTCGAAGCTGTCTTTGCATTATTTTCACGCTGGCTCGATGCTATTTCCATACTGTTTCGATACTATTTCGATACTGTTTCCATATTGTTTTGACGTTGTTTCCATACTGTTTTGGCGCTGTTTCAATATTGTTTCACTGCTGTTTTTATACTGTTTCGGTGTTGTTTTTACGCTGTTATGACGTTGTTTCGATGCTGTTTTCATGCTGTTTCAACTTTGTTTTCACACTATTTCGACGTTGTTTCCATGTTGTTTCAACGCTATTTTTACATTGTTTTGATATTGTTTCCATGCTGTTTCAACACTGTTTTTATATTGTTTTCATGATGTTTTGATGTTGTTTTTACACGGTTTCAATATTGTTTCTATATTATATTGATGCTATTTTCACACCATTTCGACATTGTTATCATCCTATTTTTACGTCATTTCAACGCTGTTTTCACGCTGTGTCTATGCGGTTTTCATGTTGTTTTCACGCTATTTTCACGTTGTTTTGACATTGTTTTGAAACTGTTTTTATGCTAATTTGGTATTGTTTCCACATTGTTTTTATACTGTTTTAACGCTATTTTCCTGCTGTTTTCATGCTATTTCAACGTTGTTTCTATGTTATTTTCATGCTATTTCGGCGTTGTTTCTATGTTGTTTCCATATTGTTTTGATGTTGTTTGAACACTGATTTCATGCTGTTTGTACATTGTTTTTGTTTTGACACTATTTTGATGGTATTTTGATATTGTTTTCATATTGTTTTGAAGCTACTTTCATCCTGTTTATTTTTATGTTGTTTCAAAGTTGTTTCCACGTTATTTTGATGATATTTTCCCGCTGTTTCCATATTGTTTCCACGCAATTTTCACGTTTCCACGTTGTTTTGACATTGTTTTTATATTTTTTTGATGTTTTAATGCCGTTTAGACGTTGTTTCCATCTGATTCCTATGTTGTTCCATGTTGTTTTGACGCTATTTCCACTTTGTTTCGACCTAATTCACATGTTATTTTCACATTATTTCGATGTTGTTTTGACGTTATTTTCACATTGTTTCCATACAGTTTCGTTTCCATATTGTTTTGACACTGTTTTCACTCTACTTCTATGCCGTTTCCGCCGTTTCCATACTGTTTCCATACTGTTTTCATACTATTTTGGCATTGTTTTGATGTTATTTTAATATTGTTTTGATGCTATTTTGATATCGTTTTGATATTGTTTTTATAATATTTTCATACTGTTTTAACATTGTTTCGGTGCTGTTTTGACCACCAGCAAAGACTTTTTCCAAAGTGGACCTGCTCCTACAACCCTATAGCATGATGAACAAAAAAGAGACAGAATGAAGCAAGAAGAAGAAGATACAAGAGAATTTGAGAAGAATCTTGAGAGGAAAGATTTAGAGAAGAGAAAATAAAATGAGAAAAAAGAAGCTGATTATTCATTCACATCCTTCGGAAATTTCTAGATGCACCCCATGTTTTTCCTAATGAGCCTTAGTTTCTTAATGATGTAATTAATTATTTTATTCTCTAACTTTTAAAATTTCCTAAGAAAAACATGAGGCACATCTAGAAATTCTCGTATCCTTCTCGTTATTACATCAAGGCTATTTATAGCCGTACAAAACAACAACTAGAGGCTTCTTTCCTCCGAGAAACCCGCTACAAACCTCTCTCTCCTTGAAGAACAACTTCATCCTCGAAGTTGAATCTAGAGAACTAATTCTTCGCAAGCTGAGTAGGGACATCGAAACCACAAACCAAACCTGAGTAGGGACATCGAAACCACAAACCAAACCGTCAAGAAACAATCCATTGAAAGTAAAGAGGTTCTTGTGGGGATTTTCATCGAACACCATATTGACCTCACTGATGCCTTTTGGACTATCTCCGCTTCAATCATCACATCCCTAAAGCTGGGTATCTCCAGCAATAAGATAATTCTATTATCTCTCATTAATGAAATGCGAATAAATACTTGCTGATAAGATAAGCGAAAGAAAGTACAAAGGTCAGCATAGAGATAGCACCAAGAAACTTCCACACAAGTGGTTCCACCAGCGATACTTCTATTCAAGGTTATAACTTTGCCTCAGGCTATGAAAAAAGATAAAGAGACTGTCCATCATAAGATAATTGAATTAATAAAAGTCCATTTCTGGAGTATAATTATAAAGTCAAGTCTAGTACAATCCACTGAATGGATTTTTTTTTTTTTTTTTTTTTTTTTTTGTCATTTTTCCAGTATATTTCTTTCGTGAAAACAATTATGTAAACAGCATATGATGCCCCCCAATATTACAGCTAGTTAAATTATGTTAGTGTTCTGATGACAATCCAATTAAAACCAGAGATTGATCGAACACTTGTTGTATCCATCTCAAACATGAATCTGAATGCTCAGAAACCGAAGCTTAGCAAATTTGCGTCTGTGTTGCAAGTAATTTCATGGGGTTCCTCTAGTTATACATATAGCTCTGCTACCTTGCATGCAAGTCCGTCATATTCATCGGTGTGTTCATCCTGAAAAGATTTAAATATAATACTTCAGCATTTACATTACTGAATGAATTTGAGAAAGATGGCCAGAACTTAGATCAGTCGTCACACTTTTCGATTCAGAAGATATATATATATATATATATATATATATATATATATATATATATATATAGAGAGAGAGAGAGAGAGAGAGAGAGAGAGAGAGTAAATAGGAAATTCACCGGCGGTGAAGGGAGTTCCTTCATCGCCGCTTAAGTGGCCCAATAAAATTATTACATGTGACAACACTCAAAGGGCGATTAAGCGAATTCATTTATTTGTTAGCTTGAATGACGCCACGTGTAATAATTTTATTGGGCCACCTAAGCAGCGGTGAAGGAACTCCCTTCACCGCCGGTGTATTTCCGGTTTCCTCATATATATATATATATATATATATATATATATATATATATATATATATATATATATATATATATATGAGTAAACGGGAAATACACCGGCGGTGAAGGGAGTTCCTTCACCGCCGCTTAGTTGGCCCAATAAAATTATTACATGTGGCACCACTCAAAGGGCGGTTAAGGAAATTCATTTATTTATTACCTTAAATGACGCCACATGTAATAATTTTATTGGGCCACCTAACCGGCGGTGAAGGAACTCCCTTCACCACCGGTGTATTTCCCGTTTCCCCTCTCTCTCTCTCTCTCTCTCTCTCTCTCTCTCTATATATATATATATATATATATATATATATATATATATATAATGTAGGTGAGTCGTTGGCTCAGAAAAAATTAAGTGGGCTAGTGACAAAAATATAGTAATTCAATAAATTTTCTTCAAATTTTTTCTACAATTAAGATCTCAACTACTTAACTTTAGTAAGATTAAATTTCATAAATTTTGAAGTTTATTTACACTTGATGATCAAGTGGATACAAAATATTTATTCAATGGAAACAATTAAAATTTATGTCAACTTGATGGAGAATCAAATCAAGACTGAAACCCAAGAAAAATTGACTATGAGTGAACCCTAAAGGGTCGAGATCATATTTCAAAAGAAATTTTCTTAAAAAAAAAAAAAAATTATTGGAGATAGTAAAAATGAACTGCAACTCAAGAAACTTGCATGAGCTATCAACACAGATAACTTGATACCATTTACTAAGTTCATTCATGGACATGTATACTGACACATTACCTGTTCAAGGCATAGTTTATTGCAAATAACGTCAAAACACATCTTAATACTAGCAAAAATATTATGCTTTCACTTAAGTGTTTATCTATGTATGGTGAGTTATTCAAATAAAATATTGAGCGCGTCGATCTATAATTAATCACTGCATATTGTACAAGTTTGCATACTACTAGAATAAATCACAGTTTGAACGCAGGCAAGCAGACAATAAAGATAAAATCTACAATATCAGGGAAAAAAAAAAAAGAAAAAAGGAATGAGTTTTAGTTGCACTTACTTCTGAATTCCTTCTTCCATTGAGAACTACGCACTTGGAAGCGCTGATGCTAGAACTCTTATGCAAGCTACGCGCACTGCAATTTGGTTTGTTTGCTCCATTTTGTATCACGGACTTGCATCCTGACCCCTCTCCATACTGTGACCTCGGCGGGCTCTGAAGAGTAGACCGAGCAAGAGCTTCTGCACTCCTCTTTTCAAAATCTCCATTTTCGTCAGGAATCTCATCTTTTGATGTGCATACTCTCTCCCTGTAACATCGCATATTTATAAAATAACTATTGAAGGTACCCTCGTGCCCGTCCGTGACTAGGTTAACCAGGTGGCCCGAGTTCTCAGACCCATATGTGAATCATGGAAACGTATGAACTGGTGATTGTGAATATTAGAAGTCCTTGTTCAGGTATTACCTCGGTAACGAAGCATACTGCCGATGCTGAAGCGGACTGCTCCTGTCACCCTTATCATGGTGCTCTTCAAGATGAGTGAATTGCCTCTTAAAACGGTCAACTCCGCTGTTGAATTTGAATTTGCAAAATGTCAGAAACTATTAGTAGCATTGTTATGACTATATTAAGGAGTAGGTACAACCTGGACTATGTAACATTAACTTCATATAATGGGCAAATAAATGGATAATCAGTAAAGATCCAAGATACGTCAATCAAGACATTTATTTAAAAAGC
The DNA here is from genome assembly GCA_036321105.1 of Dracaena cambodiana. Lineage (NCBI taxonomy): Eukaryota > Viridiplantae > Streptophyta > Magnoliopsida > Asparagales > Asparagaceae > Dracaena > Dracaena cambodiana. The sequence continues at coordinate 2,681,769 of JAYEPQ010000013.1, forward strand.
AGCAAGGTTTAAAATCTCAGAATCTGTGTTGGTGGTATCAAATCTTAGAATCCCTATCCTTAATGATGTGATGTCTGAATCGGCAGTATCAAACGCATCATATAATATAGCCCCCGATATTGTGGCATCTATATCACTAGGTACCTTCAAAATCAGAAATAATATTTGCATGAATACCACTATCGATCTATATTTGAAGCATCCGTGCATAGAAACATCCAGTTCTGATGTGATTTCAAGAAAAGGTGTCAAGAAGATGGAAAGGATATGAGCAGCCCACACCATAATATGCTACTCTTCTCACTACAACTTAAAGTCGGTTACATAAAACCTACATTATTATTATCAGCCAACCTCAAAATTCGAGGTAAAGGCTTAGCTGTTGTTGTTGTCAATTCAAACTTGGGAAAAGGCCGGGGAATGACCATTGCATGTGCCAGAATCAGGCCGCTTGTGACACGTTACACTTTATGAAGCATATCATGGATAACATGCATGTCGTCAAAATGGGATTCATGTCTGCAATCTGCACACATGCAACAGTACAGAGGGTAGAATCATCCCACGTTCCCCAAAAGTTAGTATCCAAGGCTTTGAAAAATTATTCTTTGAATCTTATCCAAGGTCTAGAAAAATTACTCATTGAATCTTTCTAGATTATTTAATTCCAATGTGTAGAGCATAAAAAATTAGTCCTACGAGTCACAAACTAACCATCTCCCACGCCTATTACAACATGAGAGACAGAGAACCCTTTCCATAGGGCTATTCTTTACCAAACACCCTAGATCTTCAAGACCTTGAGAGGGGAAAAAAATCAACAAATTTTCAGTATCAGAAGAAATACACAACAATGGACCCCTAGTCCCTCAATCGTCCTAATCTGCCAGCACATAAAAAGAGCTCACAAACATTGTACTCCCATAGACATCCCTTTCATGTGAAGAACTTGAATTTGACAAATGATGGGGATCGAAGATTTATTTTTGATTGATTATTTAGCTATCTAGTTGATATCTTCGTGTTTATTTATTTTAGCCATTTGCACGTGGTGTGCATATAGTTTTTATTACAAATGGTGTTGTATAAGACTTTTGAAGAGGCAATGAATGATGAGTGACTATTTGTATTTACAATCTTATGTGATGTGAGAGTTGGTGATGACTAACCAAGGTGAGGGCCCAAATCATCTTTTATTACATTTTCTTATCAAACCTAGTTTGTGCTCCCCAAATCCCTGCAATGACAAAACCATAAATTCTCTTTGTGCTACATCATATTGGGCATCATAGCCCAAAGATCCATCTATCCCTATCTTTATCTTCTCCTTCTTCTTCATTGAAAAATTAAACAAAGAGAGAGGGGGAGAGAGAGAGAGAGAGAGAGAGAGAGATCACATAAAAAAAACATAGAGAAATTCAATGAATTTTTTTTATTAAATTAAAAAAAGAGAAAAACAAACCGAAAACTTTACATCTAAGTGCCACCTTCATCATCGTCTGACCAACACCTAAGCCCTATCGAGCCGCATCGTCGCCACTATTCTCATTTCAAATCTGTCGTCGTGGCCTACCATTACCGTCATCGCCATCATCTTCAATCGCTTGAGCTGCCACCAAAGCCTTGTCATCCAACATCGACCATCATTATTTCTTATCATCACTATTGTCACCGGAGTCCCTTAGTCACCACCAACCCTCTTCAACTCTTCGATAGACCATGACATTCCCAGAAGCATCTCAAAACAAGCTCGACATAAGTCTCTCAAGCCTAAATTGAGCTCAAGAGCCACTTGGAATCTCCATCACCTAGCACTAAACTTAAGATGGACCTAATGCATAAACTGAGCTCAAGAGCCACTTGGAAGCTCGACATAATGATAAACTTAGCACTACTAGCACTAAAAGGATGTAAAGGGTAAAGTTATGATATGGATACGAAGAGGACCTAATGCATTAAGTGTTATAGTTATGTCACTTTGTCTATCAGTGTCTCACAAGAAATTTATTTGTAAACAAACTTCACGATGATGATTTAGGTGAGCATGGAATTGAGGAGGTCTATAAATCTAAGGGATTTTAGTGATGCCAAGAAGGATTTGAGAGGTTGGCACCCATTTACATGTAAAGTGTTTGCATGTTGCATCTAAAGATGAGGACCGGTAGGTCTAACATATTCCACACCTATATCACACATGAGAGTACAAGTTATAGAGTTATGATTAATGAAACTAGTTGTGTGAACTCCAACTCTACTCTGAAGAAGATGGACCTCAAAGCTGAACTACCCATAGCCATAAGTCACTTTAGTTGATAAGAATTTTCATCTAATTATCCAACATTGTCTTGTTACTCTCGTGCCTATTCAGTTCTTCGCCTATCATGATTGTAGTTGGTGACTTTCTATATGTGCATATCTTGCTAGATGGGCTATGGTTGTATGGGCTATGGTTGTATGACCTAGATGTGAAGAGTTTTGGGAGGTTATGCACTCACAAATCTATATTTACTAGAGAGCAGTATTAACTCCTCCACCTAAAAGTCCATTTGAGAATAAGAAATAGATTGGTAACCGATAAGAAAGAGAAGAAGCATTTAACTTTGTAAGAGTCATGTTATAGAGTCAATAGAGTAGATATTTTAGGCCCAAGAAAGCTACAGGCTTACTCTCTATTCCCTAAAGAGACAAGCCTAACAACTTTATAGAATCATTTGCACATCACCTATATAAAGTTGCGTAACTACATCAGAAATTCCAGAACAAATTATGTTTAGCAATAATCCTTACAGACCTGCTACAAATTATATGAAAGAATGCATGAATTTTCTATTGGAGATGAACCCTAGAGATCCCCTTGTAAAGAGCCTTCATGCTCGATGTATAGATCCTTAAAAGTACCGAGGGAGATTGGTTTGAACTTTTACAAGTTGGATATTCCATGAGATCTAAGTGTTATCACAATCTTCAATGGCAAAGACTTGACTCACTACTGCGCTTTAGTCGACTTTCTAGCTACTATTACAGAACCATCTTTCTTCTTTGCTGCAGCAGGTGCATAGTGCTTTTCAGTTTTTTTTCCCACTATGGAGATAACAGACAAAGGAGACAGATGATATATTACAAGATGAGATAGTTCTCACAACTGTGGAAGACAACTAGTGATACTTAGTTCACTGGAAGAACTGATTAACTTAGTCAAGGATAGAGGAGACTGAGTAGTTTCCCCCAAATTCGTTTCTTGCCATTACTATCATTCACCAATAGTGAATATTTCCAAACTGGGAAGAATTTATAGGAATCCTTATTAGAAAAATTATTTTAGTATGATTATTGTTATTTAGTGGATATTTTGGTTTTTATTTATTTACGGGTGTGGTAAAAGTAGTTTTTATCATAAATAATTTTGTACGAGACTTTTAAAGAGAGAATAAATGGTGAAAGGTTATTGTGTTTTCAATAATATCTCTTCTGTGATGTGAGAGCTGGTGAATGAATCACCAAGGTGTGAAGCCCAAATCATATCTTTTTATCTTCTTTCCTACAAACACTAGTTTGTTCTTCCCAAATCCCCAAATCTTTACCGCTGTAAAACCCTAATCCTCTTTGTGTTACGTCAACAAATCGATAATAATATGTCAAACTCACAACTTATAACAAACAGCTCCCATATTAGGATGTGATATAAGTATCTCATCACTAATGATATAAAAACAACCTATTCCATATTTAGTACTCACTTTTATCCCTAAAGATTAACAAAGATATGATACCTCATCACTAATAATCTAAAAACAACCCATTTTAGATTAGTAGACACATTTATCACTAGAGATTAAGAAAGATGTGAGCAGCCAAATACTATTCCCTCCAATCCACAGAGAAAGTCGTTTTGTGGTTGAGCAAAAGAACTAAGGGAGCATTTAATTTGCCTTTTCATCCAATTACTGAACATTAGAAATCCCCAATATACCATTTTTGTCGTTTCCTAATTAAGAAATGAGAGAAGAATATTCATAACCAAAGACAATTTGTTAAATTGAATGCATTTTGGACCATTCAAAATGAAAACTATTATGAACCAAGAAAAAAAGTCGCTAGAATGACTTTCTTCGTTGACAAGAGAGAGTTCCCGCTAAAGAAATCAGTTCTCACAAGTCACAACAGGAATCCTTTTACGATTCCCAGTTCGTTGTAGATTAGAAGATATATGTTACTACTTGATATTAGACTAAGGATAATGCATAGATAATATAAGAGTTGATGAGGTAATACAAATAAAAGCCACACCTTGGGTACATGAAACTAGTCTGATCTGAACCGCAAAGATACTCTTGCAACATCTGAGGATGATACTCCAAAATCTGTTCGCTTTAAATAAAGTCCATTATAAGCGGAGACATGCAGAAAAGATGAGCCAAAATAACATTGCATGGAAGGACAAGCTAAGGTATCATACCTCTCTATAGATTAGCTCCCTCACATCTTCTTTGGTCAATTTCCTCCTTTCAAACTCAAATTCAAATTTCGAAATAGGCTGCCTTGATGGCTCACGGTCTACACTGGCGAGACCCTTAAAGTAGGGATGAGCTAGTGCCTACAGCAAAACGAAAGAAGCATCAGAAATCAACGGGCTCATTAAGGTTTTACTCAGTAGTCACACATATTCCGACTTTGGCAAATCCCTCATTTACCGTATCTTACCTCTTCAGCAGTAGGCCGGTCTTTAGGATCAAATGCAAGAAGGCGCTCGAGTAACCGTAGAGCCAATGGATCTGCATTAGGGAATTTCTGAGAGAAAGGAACAGGAGGTTTTTTTCGCATGCTACTTAAATACCTCCTTGCCTTTTCATTTCGAATCTACAGATGAGATATAGGACTATTAATATGCAATCACATGATACATCCGAGAAAATAAAGCTACATAATATATATAATTCTTGTAGGCAGTCATTCAAGTGGAAAGCTGAAAGAACAGTCAAAATCGAAAAATTACACTATATGCATATGGTGAAAAGAGCATGCTAGCATTGTGCAGTGAGAACATGCTTAGAAAAAACATATAATAGATATTTTTTGAAAAAAAACTATAATCATACTGGAGATGGACAAAAGGGGAATAGTTAACCAACCCTTGCAATGGATTCAGGTGAGGGGGCCCCCAGTAGATCGGTCATGAGATCCAACTGATGCACGACATTTTTTCCAGGAAACAAAGGCTTCCCAGTTAATAGCTCCGCAAATATACATCCTATGCTCCAAATGTCAATTGCAGGCGTATACTACAAAACAAAATATTGCAAAAATCAAAGTTAGCATATGGTAGCAGTTCTATAGACTTGCAAGGTTGGTAGATAGAAAATGGAATGCAGAATAAGTAAAATGATGTTCTCTAAATGAACACAAATTAGGAAATAAAATTCACCCCATTAACTATAGTCGAGGTTCTAGATTTCTATAAGAAATGTAAAAAGGATACAATATAGAATGAGCATAGCATTAATTTTTAAGAAGTAAAAGAGTAATAATTCAGCGATCACGGCCGCCAGAAATGAATAAGTGGAACTCCAATTTATATGTAACCAAACAATTCTAGGTACATAAGTTCAGCATTTCCCTCGCTCTATTTTGTCCAAGCTTTCTTAAATTTGACATCCTTTATTTCAGCAAGTCATACTATCACATTTACTGTTGTAGCAAACAAATCACGGTGAACAATCTTTAAGTAGATTTTCTTTCAGAGAAGGAAGTTTGTAGACTGAGAAAGTGAAGTATTTGTGATTTGCTAAAGGTAATAAATGAACCTTAATTCAAACATAATCCACCTGGTCTATTCATATACAACAACAACTAAGACTTTTATCCCAAGTACTTGGGGTAGGCTACATGAACCAAAAGAGAATCACGCTGGATAGATCACGTTGATCCGATGTAGCGTGTCACATTAAGGAACGTCCCAACGAAATTCATTTTTTGGATCTGGTCTATTCATATCCAAATCCAATTTGTTAAGAGCATGTCCATGCCACCATATATTGATGATTCATATAATAAAGGCTTATAGATTCGAGGGAAAGGAATATTTTGATATGTCAAAATGGAGCAACAGACTAAAGTATGTCTCACCGCCCACCCTAAGCCTAAAAAAGAGGGAAGGAGCACACAGGAGCAACATGATGCACACAGTCAAAACTATGTGCAAAAAGCCCTCCCTCCCTCCCTATCTCTGACAATACAGAGCTCCATGTTTGTTTCTTCATAGAAAATGTCATTATGAAGCCATAGTATTTATATTCACATGAAAACTCTCTATAATAGAGAAATAACAAAGTCTTAATTGAGATTGATCCTAGAAAATGTTAGTACAAAGCTATAATAATTATTCGCAGCAAAAGCCTCTCCAGTAGAGAATACAAAGCACTCAAATGAGATTCATCCACTCAGTTAAGAAGCCCTCTATTTATTATTCTCAGAAAAGAAGACCCAGCGCTGACACCATACAAGAGGGAGTACACAAACATAATGACATTATCCAACACTTAAGAGAACATTAATAAGGACAATGTATGCAAATTGTGTACATAAAAGCTAAGAATTGATCGAAATGAAACACTACATAATTTCTTTCTTATTTTTTATTCCTTATCGATGCATAATTGTAGCATAATTGTATGTTATTCAATAGATCAATAGAAAATTCATCAAATAAACTCTACATTTTATAAAATTTCTATCATTGACTTCGAAATAGAAAATCAAGATCTTGAGAAAGTGTGAATCAATGGGTTCTACTAATTTCTGAAAGTAAAAAATATCTTCATACAATTTATCTATATCTAAAATTTAGAAATCCTATTTATGGTTCACATTTTTTTGTTCGAATACTTTCATAGTAGATAGTATTTGATGAAAGAAACAAAACATAGCCGGAACAATCAATATTTGCAATGCAACCATTGTTACATTAGATCCAAAACAAGGGTTCTTTCTTGTTCATGTCCGAACTACAAGATGGAACTTCTTGATATGGAAAAATAAAATATAGAATAGAACCTAAAAGGATAAGGAAAGTTGCTTTTCTTCGAATCGAGTTGGACTCGAAATAAAAAAAAAACGAAAATAAAGATTTTTCGATAAATCCCCGATCCTCTTTTTTTTTGTGATTTGAGATATTATGGACAATTACCCAACCTATTACTGAATTCAATGGTTTAAAGTAAGTATGAAATTAAAAAATGGAAAATTCAGTACGATAAATGAGAAATATTTAAGTTATTTTCAAATTTAATACTTTTATTCCAGAATTACGTATATAGAATTTTCTTTTTGAATGAAATTAGACGACACGGAATAATTATTATTACTTAATGAAATTACTTTATTAAATTGCATAATGAATCTATTTATTCAGGGGATTGGTTGATGTTACAGTGTAGAAATCCATTTTTTTCTACTAATGTAATTTGTAATTCTACTTTTTTTTAGTGCTATCTATAATGCCTGAAGATATTATCTTACTTTCGAGAAAAATGAACCGCAAAGTTCAGGAGCCCGATACCACCTTGTCGCAACATAATCCTACAACAAAAGGTGAAGAACATTAATAAACAATATAATTGAGGAAAGGAGCATGAAATCTCACAATTAAAGACCCAAAGAGTTTAGCAAATTAATAGCCCACTGAACCACTAAAAAGAAACCAATTATAGAAGAATTGGCTGATGAAATAAGTAGCATACAGTCCAAAATATAGCTGATGGGGCATCGTTAAATGAAACACGAGCAAGTCCAAAGTCGCAGATCTTCAACTTGCAGTCAGCATTGGCAAGTATGTTCTTAGGCTTCAAGTCCCGATGGAATACATTAGCTGTAAAAAATAATAATAATAATAATAAAGATAACACAGCATTATTTAATTTAGCAATATTTTCAGATTAACGTGAACCTGTGTGTATGTATTTCAAGGCTCGAAGGAGCTGGTATAAGAAAAATTGATAATGCTCGGGTGTGAGATCATCATTTGCCTTTATTACTTGGTGAAGATCAGATTCCATCAGCTCGAAAACAACATATATATCTTTAAATTCCCTCCGAGAAGGAGGCAGCATTATATGCTTAATTTCTACAATATCAGGATGGTGAAGCAACCTGAGAAGCTTGATCTCTCTGAGAATGCGAGTGGCATCTGAGACATGCTCGAAGACATTATTGATTTTCTTGATTGCTACCCTCTCTCCAGTGTGGGTATCGATAGCAGCCCCCACAACCCCATAACTTCCCTTTCCAACGACTTCTTGTATTTGGTATTGGCTTGCCTCGCCATATTCGGTGAAGAATTCTGAGTCATGCATGTTCTGAAAAAAAAAAAGAAAAAACCTTGAGTATCCTCACAATTCAAAAAGAGAAGAAAAAAGCGAAATGCAAGCAAAGAAATTACAAAGAATAACAAAATTCGTAAAAGATTTTGTCTTCTTTTAATGCTTGATAAAACACATAAAAGAGGCCAAAAGGAGAACTAAGAGATGAAGATATGTTTGGCTCAAAGGAAACCACTCTCAACAATTACTTTCGCAACATTGGGACAAAATCATCAGGAAGAGAAAAATAAATACTTAGACCACGTCCGTAGACAAGGTGCATGGACGAAAATTTCACATATCTGGCTTCTGACAAGTAAAAAGCAGAAATAAATAAGGTGGATCTATATTTTTCTCCAAAATTACCGGATTCTACAATTAAATCCCAGCTACAATGACTCCAACATATGGAACTCCAAACTATTAAAGTGGGTTTCTTTGGGAAAACAGAAGAATGAATAAGATTGAAGTCTACTTCTCTTAGGAACAAATATATCATATAACTTTAAACAAAAAAAAAAAAAAACACATAAAAATAGAAGCTATTTTGATCTATATTTATAACTTCCCCAAAAATGATGCAACTATACGAGCTAATAAAGGAAACAGGAGTATCACAAACAGTAGAAACCTATTACCATTACCAGCAAAGAGATGAGAGGGATCGTAACTTTAAAAATGAATAGTTAGAGAGGAAGTTGGCAACTTCATCAACTACAGCGGATAAAATCCCCCCTATCAAGGGAGGGGAGAAAACTAGAAAACTATTGAACTTTCCGAAGTTGGGCTATGGAATAAAATTTAGAATAGAATGTGTCCTGCTCTTACATGGTATATTTTGAATAACTAAATAAATAAAATCCTAAAAAAAATATACCGAAATCGGATTCACAACTCCACTTCTGCAGCATCCCACACCAATGCAAGAAACACCCATGAAACTAACAAGAATCTTATATGGACTAGAGAAGTTAAGAACAGAAGCCAACCACAATTTATACTAACAACAACACTTTCCAACTAAATATTAAAAAAGAACTGCTTATATAACATCATCCTATAGAAGCAAAAGGGGAAAAAAACAAAATAAATGATACCAGCCCTTGCAAAGTCAAAAATTGACAGAAAAGGCCACAACTTTGAGATAAAATTTCAGATGAGAGAAGAAAATCTAAGAAATGGAAGCTCTCATGTTCTAGCTCAACTCAAATTCTATATATATAATGATAAGAAAATTCCAAATAGGTAAGAATATTATGCATATATCTAATTTAAATTTGAAAGGAAAAGAAAACAAAGAATCTAAAAGCAAGAACTTTATTCTCTATCTCTGAGCCCCTCTATACAAAAATCCAAACCAAGATAAATACAATCGCACAAGATTAATGCCAAATCTTTTGGGAACTAGGAGAAACAGAAGGCCAGCTGTAATTGGGAGCTAAAGTACAAAAGGATCAAATCTTTGAACAAATTCGGGCAGACAAGATGAAAGATCAAATCTTTGAATCAATTCCCACTCCAAAATTATCCGAATTCTAGAATAAGCATCAAGAACCCTAATCTATCAACCTCCCTCCTGCACTACAAAACGCGAATAAATTTTTTTTAGAAATCAAATCTTTCAACCAAACAAACATAAAATAGAACCCAATTACTACAAAAAAGAACAGAGAAATACTACTTAAATCAGCAAAAAAGATTGAACCTTTACTTGAAAATTCGCCTCTTGTGCCCCAGAATCCTCGACTCAGATACCAAAGTTGGAATCTTGGCCAAACTATATATATCAAGATTTAGACGACTGGTGACATCACCTTCTTATTGGGTTCGGATCCGGGCATGCGGCTCCGCTTGGGGACCCTAATGAATTTAGGCCGGGCGAGGTCCAAATCCGATTCTTCAGAGCTCAGAGCGGCAGGGCGGCGCTGAGAGCGGCGATGGAACAAGCGACGAACGCCGTCGACAAAGCAGGTTCCGCCCATATAAAGGTAGCGGAGTTGGTTGGTGGGTGGTGGATACGGGTTCGGGTTGGGATCCGATAAATTGACATACCCGGATTGGTTGTCGCCGGTCTCCTCCTAGATTTGCGGTCTCTAGCTAAAATTGTGGAGGAACATCGCTGGAGATGGGCTGGGCTGTAAAAGGGCTTTTTTTGCAGTTTGGTCCTTGTAAAGTTGTGTATTTATGAAAACTTTTGGACGGTTGAGGTTTTTTTGTATTATAAGATATCCTTTTCTTTTAACTCCTGATGATAATTTTTTCCAAGGGTTCTCTTTCTTAAAAAGGAGTTTATGAAGGTGGAAGTTTCAAAAGGAGCACACCAATTTTCATAGGAAGCTCACTTCTCAGTGTGTCGGTTTTGAGCTTGGACAGTTATTAAGTTAGCTCACTAGAAAAAATTGTGTGCTCCTCTATTTTAACTTGGATGCTGATTGGTTCATGGAATGTCAGATGCAAAGTGTTTTGGAAAGTAGACAGAGTAAAATTTCCACTCTCTCTATTTTTCATGGATCGATTCATGGAGTATAAGATTTGTGAAAAGTTATTCTTTTTCCTACGTGGCATGGAAAGTAGCGAGATCGATTCATCTCTTTTAGTAGAGAGAGAAAGTGTTTCCCTTTTTCTTTTGCATGTCCGGGAGGAGAACAGAGTCATCCTTGCTTTGTTAATCAACCAATTTGCTACTAACAACGTACCTAAAGTGTGATCGGTCGACCAATCCAATATATGTGCGACTCTATATACTATTGATTACTCGACCAAATCCTATATGTTGTAGTTGGTCGACCAATTCAGAGTTAGTTTTATGTGTTTTCATAATTAGTTAATCAATCCAGAGTTTAACTTAGTAATGGACTATGGATTGATCGATTAACCATAGGATTGATCAATCATCTATTTGTTGCTCAAATCAATTACATTTGTTTGGTAAAAACTACCTACTCTATCAATCTAACAATCTTCTGTCTTATTAAAAAGTTAAATCATGGTAAACACTTCCTATTTTTAATAGATAGTTTTCCATAGAACAATCAACAAAAAGTACAGAAAGAGTTTTCATGCATCACTTTCCATTATTCGATTAAGAAAAGTGCAAAAGTAAAAAAAAAAAAAAGTTGGGTCAAACTTGTCCACTCTCCATTTTCATTTTACATGAACCAATCAATGTGCCCATTAACTTCTATGGACATAATTTTTTCTAAGTTTTTTTTTTTGAAAATTTAGGAGTATACAAGTTGGCTTTTGGCTTAGTGATACATCCTTCTTAAATTGGCTTTTGGCTTAGCCGTTCATCCTTTCTAAGTTGGCTTTTGGTTTAATGGTTCATCCTTCCTTAGTTCGTAAGAAAACATAAACTCAAGTTAGATAATGTTGCGATATACGTGGGAGGATTTGGTTATGCAATAATAATAATATAATAATATGAGAATTTTCTTTCAAGAGAAAGATAAAGTAAAGTATTTTTTGATATGGAATTGATGTGAAAAGATCTAAAAAATTTTTGGCTAGTTCAATTCACACACTTAGGGTTTTTTACATATCTGTCCCTTACATCTTTAAAAATTAGAATTTAGTCCCCCAAATCTTTTAAGTTATCTCACTTTAGTCCCTTAACCATATTTTTGGTCCAAATTTTTCGTTATATTCCTGAGTTAATTCACTTTAGTTCTCTCTTCTCTCTTCCTTCTCTTTTCCTCTTATTGTTGGGTTCTCCTTTTCATTTTTTTCTTCTCTCTCTTTTCTCTCTTCTTATTGGGTTCCCCTGAGTTACTTCACTTTAAATATTAACTGGGAAGGAAGAGAGATAGGAGAAGAATGGAGAGGGAAACCCAATAAGAAGAGAAAGAGAGGAGGAAGAAGAAAGGGAGGACTATAGTGAAGAAACTCAGGAGTATAAAGGGAAATTCGAGCCAAAAATATCGCTGAGACTAAAATGAGGTTACTTAGAGAATTTGGGAGACTAAATTCTAATTTTTAAAGATGTAAGGGACATATATGTAAAACTCTCCTTTTTTAATATTATCCAAATTGAATTTCTACCTGAAATCATATACGGAATCTCTTAAAATTAGAAAGGGATGATGCTATTAGAGACAGTAAATATTTTTTTTTTATTTTATAAAAGTTGATGAGATTTAAATTTTGAAATAGTTTTCATGTTTTTTAGATTATCGATGCAGTTTATGATTTAGATTATGATATATGAGATATTTTTTTTAATTAAAGATGATGGTCTCTCACTATAATAAAGATCTTAGACAATATTAAGGACTAATAGTTGCAACATTAGGGTATCAACAATGGCATATATAGACTAACATTAAGAAAAAAAGGGGCATAAATCAAGAAATATTGTAATAAGGAAGCTCCAATGATGATCACAACAGTGTGATTGTAATGAGTGAGCTCAGTTGCAAGTGCAATATTGAAAGTTTGTCACCTATAAATTATCTATCATAATATGTTGCTCGATAAGTATGAGCCATGGTGAGAGTTGAGGAAAATTATTTTTTATTTTAATAATTTTTTTTGCTCCAACGGATCATCTAACTCTGCCATCAAATCTTTAATTGTGAGAGAATCCACTTTGTTCTTATTATGAAATAATAAGAACTAATCAATCTATTTATTATGAGTCAAGAGATATATATATTTATAGGCATCTCAATACCATACAAACAAAGCCAATAAACGATGTGGAACTAAATCTAAACTAAATCCAAATAAAAAATAGTTTCTAATATAATAGTTCTTTTATATTTATATTTATTCCCTTTACTCAGTTGACTTCATTCTCAAACAGATCAATTTCTTCAGTACTACTGGAGATACATTAAAGATCGAGAACTGAATTTGAATTATTAGTGGGTATTGGTTCATAAATTGAGCAGTCCAGACTCGTAAAAAAGAAGTCTAATTAAACATGAATTTTGCGGAGCTTGCAAGGTTCAGAAGACACAAGAATAACATATAGAGCAGGACAATGTTAACGCATGGAAACTAAGTTTAGCAAAATTAATAAAATCTCTCACTATAAGACAAAAAAATCCCTTTTATATCCAAGATTGTAATAGAATTCAACTATGATTCTATCAGCAAGTAACTATACATACATCTCTCCTCTACAAGAAGGGGGGGTATATATCAAAACCTCATCTTAATAGGATCATCTACTATATTTTGATAATCCTCTCCTTCTCCCTTGCTGTATATTCCATATAATTATGACAGAAAAGAGAGAGCTTGAGAAATTGTAACTCTGATTTCACTATAAAACATACTCCAAAACGATTATTTTCCATCGAAGACGCAGGTCCGAGTTCAACTCTCGGCCAAACCTCATTACTTTACTATGTATATGCATTATTTATATTCTTTTTATTTATTCTCTAATTATTTCTTCACAAGTTTACTAAAATCAGAAGTCGCTTAGCGAACCTAACTTAGCGTAAGATATGATTCTGAGCCTTATTCCTGTTCGATGTCCAAATTTGTTTCAGTAATCTTAACTAACCAAAATTAACATCAACGATGGATTTTTTTTTTGCCAAATTTTGGAAGTTCCCTTCCTAAACAAGCCAAGATCAAGTGCTTTGTATGTATCCAACCAAATGTTAATCCCTATCCATTTCATTTACTAAACCATCCACCTTCTTGATTTTTTCCCCTTAAACATTTGTTGTTCTTATGACTACCAAAATTTTTCATTTTTTTTTTCATATTTGATGGAAAGATTTATTAAATTTAACTTTAGTAAGACTACAATTTCTTAACTATTTTTCTCCTCACAACTAAGCTTTACCTCATCTTTATCTTTTTTTCTTTCTTTTTAAAAGAGAATGATAACAAAGACGTTCACGATTCATCTCTCTCTCATCATCTATTTTATTTAAAAAAGCAAGTCATGGTCGATGACTAGCATTATCGTTATTTATTTAATTATTTTTTAAAGATATGCCATGGATTTGTTACGTTATGAGTTCTTATTTTTTTAGAAAAATAGAATTTATCGTAAGTTCAGCACATGTAAAGTATCATATAAAGTTATGTAAAGTATTATATAAAGTTGTTTGGAAAGCAGAGAGAATACAATATCTAATCTCTTTATTTTTTATAGACTGATTTTCAATTATGAAAAATTGCTCTTTTTTCTATGTGGCATAGAAAGTTAAGGAATGGATTCAGTATTTTTTTTTTTTTTTTTTTTTATGAATTTGAATGAAAATAGAGATAATATTATTTCGAAATAAAAAGTAATAATCTCCCTATAATTTATGTGAACCAATTTTTTAACTATTTTTTATGAACAATAAATAGAAAGTTAGATTCAAACTTGTTTAAAAGAAGTAGAAGAGGCGAAATTGGTTCCTCTGGGCCCCACAGAAACACGGTAGTTTCTTTCTGGGTGCACCTGAAACGAGTGCACGACGCAACACCCGCCGACAAGTTCAGTGCCACGCCGCCACATGTCAGTTGACAACTAGCAAACAGGCTGCACAATCACTTTTTAAGGGGCTATTGTGTAAAAAGTTTTTTACCTGGTGTTTAAATGCAAAGAAAATAACAAAAACTCTCTTCTTTAATTAGGGTTTTTTTTTTTCCTTCGGGAGTTCGAACCGATCGTCGCTCGATTGGGGTTTGGGCAAAATCATCCCCAGGTAAAATCATTAACCTTTAGTTTGTCTAATTAAAGTTAACATTTTTACTGTAGATTTTGCATTTCTGCATCTCTCTTTGCCCCCAATTTGTCAGAATTTTATCTAATTTATTATTTTATTTGTTAGCCCTTTTTCCCCAAATTTAGCAAACTAAACAAATTGGGTTCTTTATTTAATCTTCATTGTTCACATCAAAGTCAATTTCCTCCATTTTTGATGAGTACAAGTTCCGTACTTGTTTGTTTGCTTGACTTGGTAAAAGTCCACGATTAGGTGTTAATTTGTTTGGTTTTTGTCTTGATTATATATATATTTCTTTGATAATTAATGAGACTGTCTCACAATCGCTATCCACTTGTAAATTATTTATGTTATCGAAAGAAGTCTTACTCAACTTAGTCTGTACTATTGAACAAGCTGATATAATTGATATTTATGCTCCAATTTGAGGAGGATTGTTGAATTAGAAAACCCTTCTGTATTTGAGTTTAGTTTAGATTGATACCTATAAATATATGTATCTCTTGAGTTATAATAAATATACTGGTTGGTACTGATTATTTCATAACATATTAAATTGAGTTAGGCAATGGGCTTGATGAGTTGCATCCGATGTTATAACATAGGAAGCACAATGTCTGAGTTAGAGAATTTTAATAATCCAACTCCATCTTAATGGAGGCTGAATTGTTCAGTGGTTTCTGCCATGACAATGGGATTTTTACCTAATTGATCGGTTTCCTAAACCCTAGGGCAAATCAAGGTTTTGTTTTGTTTCTTATAATATTTTTTTCCGAGCTTATGCTTCTTATACTTGTTATGTATGTTGGATCATTTGACAAAAATTTTATACTGGTTTTCTCTTATAATTTATTTGATAGACCTTGTCCACAAATTCATTCTGTATCTATTGCTCATTGTGCACATCAAAACATCTTAACTTCTCTAAGCTCCACTGTTAGTTCTTAATTTGTTTGTTGCTTGTTTGGTTATATCTTTTCATTAGATATTTCATGCAAATTTCCAACTGTCGCTGTCTATTTGTATATTTCATATAGAAACTGAATCGAACTTGCCTTTTCAGATGTTGTTAAGTCATTCTGATTAAAGTAACAAGCTTCATAGGTTGTGCTGAAGAATTAAAATACTTTAATTACAGACCTCTGATTATTCTATCTTACTAAAAAAATTGAAAACTAATGAAGTGGCGAACTTCGTCTTGTCCAAATTTGGTTATTTATTTACTCTGCATTCAAACACGAGTTCTGTGCATCTTCTTTTATTTTTACTTGGTAAAAGTCTACTGTAGGATCTTAATTATTTGGTGCATGTTTGTATTATAACATTTTGTTTCAACTTCAATGGTATATTACTAGTCCTGCTCATGCTTATGTTCTAATAGTTGTTGTCCATTTGTATATTGCATTGGAAAACTGGGAAGAAATTGGTGCAAGGCATCTTTATGAGATAGGATTCTGATTAAAGTATTGAGCTTGATGTGTTTTTTAGGGCTTGTGCTGATTTGGAGTAATGATGAAGTTGATTGGAAATTGGTTGTTAAAAGATGCTTAATTGGACATAGGTTGGAAACCAAAGGGCAGGTGCGTTTCGCAGGCAATTTAATGAAGTCTGAATTCAATATAAAGAACTAGAAGACTTTGTCCACTTTTATTTCCTTTAGAAGAGGCCAGAGGAATATAAGCTGTTAAGTTTGATAAATATGAACCTAGTGCAAACTGCAAAGCTTGCAGTGGGGAATCTCAGCCATCTTACTACATTTCAAGTGTTTAAACAGTGGCCAATACAATATGATATATCACAAACATAGTATCTGATTTTTTTTATGCAATATATCCGATATTACTGGTATTTTCCTTATTACTGATACCCAACCTATTGTCACTTATCAAGTTGCTATACACTTGAGCCATCTGACGACACTCATCAAGTTGCTAAACCCTTGAGCAATCTGACTGTGTGAGCTTTGCAGAACCAATGGTGCTATCATAACCTTCTTCACTCTAAATATGAATTAGTAATTGGTGATTACTTGCCAGTGTACATGAAATGATCACTCAATAAGACTTTTTTAAAAAAGTCTCGAACTGAAGTTACTAAAGCAAACTTACTTTTACTGGTAAAAATGACTGAACAATTGTTGTTAGGACTTAGACATGCACATACAATTTCAGGGTGCTATTTATTTTAATCATATAATTATAGATGATTATGTACAATGAATCCTTATTTCCTTCTTCTATAGACGAGAAAAGCATTTGAGCAGGCTTTAGAATGTAACTTTAATTCGAAGGAAACTCCACCAACTAAAAGTTTGGCCCAAATCTGTAAATTGTTGGCCCACATGGTCAGAAATCTTTTAGGTTTTAGCATTGAATCCTTTCCCTTGAAAAATAAAAATGAGCCTTGGTTACAATAATTTTACAAATGGCATTGCATGCTCTATAAGTACTTACAACCAAAAACAAGTGCATTCTTCCCCTATTTACATCTTTAGCCTAATAAACCGCAGTTGGTGACGACCACCTTTGAGTATGGCCGATTGAATCCCCTCTCAGCCACGACGGCTCTTTTGTCTCCGATCAATTTTGCTACTCTTTTCATCCAAACAAACAAACAGATTGTAAGTGAATAATATTGTTATTTTTAACTACATAGCAAACAAGAATTACTGTTTAATTAAAATAGGCACTCAAACATATTGAAATATTTTCAAACTTGAATGTAATAAATTTTAGAGAATATATACAGTTTAATGTTCATATCCTGTTAGGGTTTAATTGCTTTTCTGACATAGTGATATGCACATCCAGGTATCTGAGTCTAGGCATCTGAATACAAAGATGGACAAACATAACATACGAGTATATCGATACAAAATAGTATCATAAATCGTAATGGCCTAATAGAATATAAAAGTCAAAGGATTTTTGACTTTATAAATAGGTCGAACACTTGATTTTTTTTTTTTTTCTTTCTTATGCTTCAACATAACCAATCATTCCAAGTTTATCTTTGAATAATATATCACTTTTGCATGCTTCTACAACCAAATTTTGATTTATATATGCATCTGCTTATGCATTTGAATTGGATAAAAAAGAGCTCAAGTTAACCCCATAAATATTTTTGTATATAAGCTTCTAGCCAAGCTGGTGTTTTATTGCTATGGTTTTTGGCCATAGACGTGTTGCCTGACATGGACAAGGGGTGTTGGGCAAAGCACACACCAAAGTTCCAAACTAGGGCTGCGCATTGGTTGGTGTTGATCAGAGAGGATGGTTGTGTTTCTGTAGGAAGTTAGGAATATTGGAGGAGGCGGAGGATTAGGAGGGAGATGACTCAAGGACTGATAATAATGAGGAGTCGAGGATGTCAAAGAGTCAAGGACTGTAAGATCGAGAAGATATGAGTCGAGCTGAGATGGGAAATTTGCTCCAGGAGGAATCATCACTTGAGCGAATTAGGGTTAGGATTAGACTAGAGATTCAGAGACGCTGCTACCAATGAGTGTTGAGGCTTGTATTATCTTTTATCGTATTACATAGTTAAGTGGGTTCGGATCAAGTTTTATTAGCAACATTCAAAATTACCAAACTTGAAAATGACTGAACCAAACCTTGTGGTTTAAATAAGTTCGATTGAGTTATTTATTTTTGGGTTTTTCTCATAACCCTAGTCCAAACACAAGGAAATGACTATATAATTTGTAAATACATGCACAAGAGTAATATTCCAATACGGAAAATAGGTGTCAGTCACAACAACTCCCCAATATCTGTAGACACAATAACAATTATTTATGAACCGAATAACTTTTAGTTATTTTTAAAAGGTTTGAGATTAGGTAACATATCCATCCTGTGTGGTAACATATTCGTATTGTGTGTGCGTGTGTCAGTGCGTGTGTACATGTGCGTGTGTGTATTGAACAAAGATTTAAATATTTGTAAGTGTGAACATGGAGAGATACGAGTTTCGTGTCATTTGAACACATCAGTTTTGGTAAATATGAACACGGAGACATAGGAGTTTCCGAACACATCAGTTTTGGTCAAGGGTGAAAGTCTCTACGTGTAGCCGGATTCATGTAGGAGCCAGCCACCTGTAGGGGCACATAGCCTCTTGGCTGGGCACATTCTTTTTATGGTGTCTTGATTTAGTATGTTTACCATGAAAATTTACTTATATTTGCTTTCCTGTAAGTAAGGGGAAAAACCATGAAAGTTTACTTCACGAACCTATTGCTCAATATTACTGTCCCTTAGTTTATTTATATTTTGATCCCCTTAGTGCAAAAGTCTAGATAACTTATATTTGCTTTTCGTTTTTTTACCATTTTGAATTTTTTTTTTCATAACACAATAGTAATACAAACCTAAGAAAAAATTGAGAAGATGTAGTGCTAAATTAAAGCAGACTTATTAAAATGAAGTAGCGTTTTTGAAATTTTATATAATCATAGAATGCCTATGAAATTGAAGGGAAAATCCCATAAACTACAACATGATCAGTGAAACTTTATGGATCAGAGTATCGGTTAATTAAAAAATATGCAAAAAAAATACTAATGTATCAGAGGAGCATGCTAAGGTGCACGAGTAGTAATACCCTCGAAGATAGAATAAGAAATGAGGACACTTTCTCCTTTTCAGAATAAATGTGGGAAAATGGATAAGGTGGTTTGGCCGTGTGCATCAAAGATCCGTAAGTATGCTAAATTTTAAAAGTTTTTGTGTAAGAATAATCGAATTTGTATGCCTAAATTCATAGATCTAAGCAACATATTATATCGGCCCCCATTTTGAGCACAGTTGATGCATGATGATGTAGATTAACTTTAATGGATTGGATCTTCCATATGAATTACCCAAACATTAAATTTGAACAGCAAGGATTCAGGTCTATATCTTCTTAGAGATAGCCGCGAGTCTACCATACGTTTTATATATTTGACATGTGTATCACATTAGCTAACTTGCGGTCTGCTCATGAGTGAGGGCCTATATATATGTAATACATTGTAGCTTGTTTCGTTCACACATGCTTAATAGAACACATGGGGGACTACACCATTTATGCTCACATTAGCTAACTTAAACAAAATCGATCTTCCATATAAATAGTCTTAGATAGAATTTGAACATGAAGGACCTGGCTCCAAAGCCAGAAGTAGCCAGTCTATTTATAGAGATGTACAATACATGTCCTGTGCATCTCTGCTTTCATTTACTATCAACATGTAAGCTCCAGATTTCTTCAAAAATCTAACAGTTGCACTAGTGCGAGGAAATTACCATCCAAGCGCACAAACTTGTCAATTCCATCCCTATTTGAATTCTATATAGAATAAATTCAGTAAGAGTATATATACCTGAAGTAAGGGGAGCTTGTATTATCCTGCACTGTCTTCACCTGAGATATCCTCTCTGCCACCTCCATCCCTTCGACCACCCTCCCCACCACCAACACCGACTGATCAAGCTCTGGCGAATCTTTCGTAACAATGACAAACTCTGTACCATTCGGCTCTACTCCGACCTCCTCCTCCTCCATCTGCAGTTTCCCATCCCTTGCCACTAACTTCACCTTTGGTGGCGGCTTCGCAGGGTCCCTCACAACAAGTCCTACTGAGCCAGCCACATTCTTTGTGCACTTATCATTCGCAGTGGCCTCCCACTCCCCTTTCAGGCTGTCTGCAGCAGTTGTGCTGTTCCCAGTCATCGCAGCGAGCTCTGCATCCACACCGTAGGACCTTACCCCAGCATGCTGTACATAATTCGGCATGATCTTGATGAACTCTTTCCTGCGGTAGCTGATTCCTGCGGTGCCCGACACTAGTTTTGCAAAGCGGGTGGCACCATATGGGGCTGACGATTCATAGAGGCCAACGGTGATTCGTCCGATGGGCTGTCCGTCGATGGATACATCGAGGAATGCAGTCTTGGTGGTCGGCTTGGTAGCATTGCAGCTAGTGTCAGTGGTGACTGCAGAATTGGTTTCAGCTAGGGAGGAGAAGGTGGGGAGCAAGAGCGGGGTGATAACGGTGAGGGACCGGCGGGAGACGTTGAACGAGAGTGGCGGGGTCGGAACCGTGTGGAGCTGAGGAGGAGGAGGTGGTGGTGGTGGAGGGAGGAGATGGGGTGGGGAGGGGAGGGAGTGGAGGGGATGCTTCATTCTTTGGGGGTTAGGGATAAGTTATTGCAGTTGTTTTTTTTCTTTGGGTGAGTTTGGATTCTTTGGGTGAGTTTGGATGCTTTCACTGGTTTGCTGAGGTTTGGGATAAGGGAAGCGAGACACTGCAATCACAGTCCATATGCAATCTAGTGGCTGGCAATAGGACCATAGTTCTTCTTGGATAAAAAGTGTGATGATTGATGAACAAATTGTATGGTTTGCTTCTCCTTTGTTTCATCAAATCCGGGGCATCCTTGTGTGTTAAAGTCAACTTTTTGAATCGTTAAGTTTGACTGCTTAATAACTCATGTCGGTCCCAAGTCCGGATAAAATAGGCGAGTTGTCATAGGTATGTGACCAGATACCAAACTGTGTTCTTTTTCCGGATATGGAGTATCTGGAAAGAGAAGAAGTATATTAAACTATACCCTTCTGTTCAAATACGGGAGCTTTATTTCTATAATCCACTCCCAGCAAAGGTAGTTGGAAGGCACTCTTTGCATGACTTTGACACTATCAAAAAAGCAAAGGATGCTGCAAAAGAATTTTTGAAAGTTGCATGTGAGACTGCCAACTCTAGTGTTCATTCAACAATCGAGGGAAAGACAGAAATTTTGTATGATTACTTTTCTGCCTTTAAAGACTCCGACACTAGAGTAAACAAGTTTCTACAGTTCTTGGAGTCCCTCGGCTTAGGAAGAATTGGATCAGAAGCAAAAATAAATTTTTTTAGAGGTATTTACTGGTTTGTTCCTCAAATCTTTATATATTATGATTTTGCCCTTCAAATCTTCATATTTAGAATTTTGCTCCTCAAATCTCATAAGTTACAACAATTTTGCCCTTCTCTCTAACACAGTTAAATATTTGACCATTTTACCTTTCTTTTCCTCTTCTATTTTCCTCCTCTCTTCTTCTTCTCTTTTCCTCCTCTCTTCTCCTTTTCTTCATTATTTCTCCTGTCTTCTTTCTCCTGTCTTCTTTCAGTATTTAACTATGTTAGGGAAGAGAGGAGAAGAGAGGAGGAAGAGAGGAGAAAGAAGAGAGGAGAAATAATGAAGAAAGGAGAAGAGAGGAGGAAGAGAGAAGAAGAAGAGAGGAGGAAAATAAAAGAGGAAAAGAGGGATAAAATGGTCAAATATTTAACTGTATTAGAGAAAGTTAGAGAGGGGGTTAAAATTGTTGTAACTTATGGGATTTGAAGGGCAAAATTCTAAATATGAAGATTTGGAGGGCAAAATCATAATATATAAAGATTTGAGGGACAAACCAGTAAATACTCCATTTTTTTAAGAAGCAGCAGATGATCCTCTCCCTGATTAAAATATGGATGCAGATGCTGATTTGGACGAAAGTATGGCCAATTTGGCACTGGATGATTGAGAAGCATGGTGGGTCCCTTAATCTACCAAGTGCTCTCCAGCTCGCGTCCGCTATAGTCAAAAGGAAAGATTCTCTCTTATCTTTCCAGGTTAGAAAGTAACAGAAATTAAGAAGAAATTAAGAGGTAAGTTTCAATATGAAAATATATGAAAAGATTTCTTCTTTTGTTTATTTGCTAATATTTGAAAGAAGGAAATGCATTAGGAAGTAAAGAAAATATTATTAAATTGATTAAATAAAATTAGATTTATAATATTTTATTAGGTTTTTATATATAAAAGTATAATTTTTAATGGTAATAATGGCAAATAAATAAAAAAATAATTCTGTATCTTGATCCTCTACTTTCTAAAACTCTTCTAAGTAAAAAGTGTGAAGAAGAAAAAATTGGAAGTAAATTGCCACGTAAGCGTCACATCACCAAATAAAAAGTAACTTTCTATTTACTTCTTCATCAAACAAACACTTAAAGTAATAGAAGAAATCTTACTTCCACTACTTCTATTTTACTTCCATGCAAACAAACACACTCTAAAACAACCTCACCTCCCCCAGCAAAAGACAGCAACAGATTCTCCACTCCACTCCACTCCACCGACTAAAGTAACCTCTCCACTATCTCCAGCAGTCTCTCCCCTACCTCCAAAGTCAAAAGTTGTTTATTACTTTTAAGATTCTCTCCTATCCTGTAAACATCATAAATGAGAGAGAAATGAGGATGCAGAGGCTTCGCAGTTTGTAACATTTTCTTATTGAATCTGAGCTTCCATTGTGAGTTTTCCTTTTTGTTTTGAGTGTTCTTCCTTTTCCTTTTGTGAATAGCTATTTGGTATAAGAGCCAAGTTGATAAAAATTTAAAGACTTCTGACTCCCCCACTGTAAGTTTTTTAAATTTTATGTCAGGCTAAATCCTGAGGCATGTTGTTATTATGATTTTTAGTTAGATCTCTTTTTGTTGGTATACTTGTTCTTCTACGCAATGGAGTAGGAAACGAACCATTGCTGTGTTCTACTTTTCTGAAGCAACGGCATAAGCTTTTGTCCTAAATATGCTGACGATATAAATGTAGAATTTGGATCTGAACCAGAATATGGTACATATACAAAAGGATATAATAATAGAAAATCTTATAAGAAAAGGAAAAATAAGAAATTTAGAATTACAAAGAAGAAATGGAAACCTGAGTTCAAAAAAAATATAAAAAGAATAAATCCTTTAAGAAAAAGAGATTTATCAAAAAGAAATATAAAAAAGGATTTAGACGTTTTAAATGCAATAAAGAATGTTATTTTGCTAACGAATATCTTTTAAATGTTAAAACAATAATTATAGATGATCTAGATACATATGGAATTAATATTGGAACTATACAAGATTTATCTAGTGATAATTCATCCATATATGAAATAGAAAGCATCATTTCAAATTCAGATTCAGAAGAGTCTTTAGAATTAGAATTTGAAGATTTAAAAATCTTATAAGTAAAACTTATAATCACATTAAGATTACACTATTAACACCATATGCTATATTACCTAAAAAGGAAAGAGTAAACGCAATCGGGCATTTACTATATGTCGGAAGAAGTTTTAAGCTTAAAAGATATAGAACTACCGAAGTATATTTGGATTTAATTATCCAGATACCTTTTGGATATTATGGAATTATTCATAATATACCAAAACATGCAAAAAAGTAATATATTCATTACAAATGGATTTATAGAACCAATATCTAAAATAAATGTCAGTATATTACTTAAAAGTACTAGTCTTGAGGATAAAGACTATTTAATAGAACAAGGTGATCCAATCGGTTTATTGGTATTACATAAATATTAAGATTTAGCAATAGTAAATGAAGAGATGAGTGAATATAATTCACCAATATCACCATCTCCTTCTAATCAAAATACGGGAAAACCAGAGGGTTCATAAATACAAAATGATAGTATTCAAGATAGTATGGGAGAACAATTCATCATTACTGATGAAGATTTTGAGAAATTAAAAGAAGCAATTCCCCATACAGAAAAAGGAGATGTTTATAAAAATACACCATTTATATCAAGATTTTTAAATAAAAAAAACCTATATATTCGAAAGAATGCAAGGTAATATAGAATTAAAAGGTAATGAAGATTTTATATCAGTAAAACTTATTAATCAGCAACAAATAGATAGAATTAAAAGAAAATATCCAAAAATGAAATACCTTCATATTTGATTAATACAGATTAAAATAACTGGGTTATTTAGATATGGTATTGACACACCAATAATGATTGTCTGTTTAGATGAAAGAATAATAAATAATCCATTAAATAGTTTAATGGGAAGAGCTAAGTCTAACTTAGCTAATAGAATATTCAGTGTTAATATACATCCTGATTTTTCCTGATTTTTGTATCAGTTTAGAAGACAAAAATATAGATAAAGTTTGCTCTTTATCTATCAGTCTTAAAAGAATATAATTATTACAAGGTTCTAAAGTTTTAGGCATACAATGGGAATATTGTATGGCTCTAAATGATACATCTACTTTTAGATCTATAACCCTAAACCAATTTGTAAAATTATTCGAGGTTGGACATGGTAAAGTAATTCAACCTAGACTAGTTGATATTAGACATATCAAATACGATAATGATATGCAAATATTTATAAAATCCTTAAGACCAAAGATAAGTCTTCCAGTAGAACAGTTTGTGATTTCTGGAAACACAATTTCTATAATAATAATCAATCCTACATCTAGTTTTCGACCTAGAATAACTAGAAGTAATAGTATTGATCATAGATCAGAAATACATCATGAACTAGAAAGACCTAGATCAAGTCTTTCTATAGAAAATGAAGAAGAAATCAATAATCCTCTTGAGAGAAGAACTCAAGAATTATTGGATACACAAAATCAAAATTTTATAAGCATACCTATAACAATTAAAATATATTTAATGCCTTAACTTACTATCCATGCATTAATAGACTCACGAGCTGAAGCTAGTCTAATACAAGATACATTTGTACCAAAACAATTTTGGATACATTTAGATAAAAAGGGTATACTAAATGATTATGGGAAGACAAGTACAAGTTACCCATAAAACTGTAATTCCAATAACAATTTCAGATATTAATGGAATTGAAAAAGAATATAATTTTGAATTTACGTTATTACCTAAAAAATTAGATACTAATTGTATTATAGGAATGAATAATTTGAGAAATTATTCACCTTTTAATACCCATTATTTTGAATTAGATGGTATCAGAATACCTCGGGTCCCATTTCCTATTACTTTACTGCCTCATTCTACGCAAGCACAGCGTGGTGACATTACTCAAACACAATTAATTGATACTATAGGTACAGACGAAACAATATGTACTTATAATATCCCAGTAAATAATGAATTTGAAAAAACAGTTCACTCTATGTTAGAACCTTTATATAGTGACAATCCGTTAAAACTATTTGACAAAGCTCCTAGATATTGTACACTAGAATTGCTAGAACAGTATAAAGATACAAAAGTATAGGTAAATAGTATTATGGTATCCCCTATAGACAAAGAAGAATTTGCCAAACAAATTCAAGAATTATTAAAATTACAATTAATTCAAAAAAGTTCTAGTTCGCATTCATCCCCTGCATTTCTTGTAAGAAACCATGCATAGATAAAAAGGGAAAAAGTTAGAATGGTTGTAAATTATAGAAAATTAAATAACTGTACAAAGTTAGATGGCTACTTTATACCATCAGTAGAACAGTTAATTAAACAAATACAATGAGCTAAATATTATAGTAGATTTGATGCTAAATCAGATTTTTGGTAAATTAAATTAAAAGATAATGTTTCAAAAGAGTTAACAGGTTTTAATTATTCTCAAGGACATTATGAATGGAATGTAATGCCATTTGGATTAAAAAATGCACCCCAAATATTCCAAAAATGGATGAATTCAATCTTTGGACATTTACAATTTGTGGTAGTATACATAGATGATATTTTGGTGTTCTCTAATTCATTCGAAGAACATAAAAAATATTTGTTAGTAGTAATCAATTTATTACTGGATAACGAGATAATCCTTAGTCCAAAGAAAATCGAACTATGTAAAAAAGAAATTGAATTTTTGGGAAAATATATAAAGAATAGTCAAACAGAATTACAACAACATATTTATAATAAGATAAAAGACTTTCCTTCTACTTCCAAAACTCTTAAAGAATTACCAAGTTTTTTGGGAATTTTGAATTTTGGAAGAAAACTTATTCCAAACGTTTCTGAAAAGATTAAAAATCTTCAAGAAAGACTGAATGTAGAACAAGGTAAATATAAACAGATGACAGGTGAACAACCTAGAAAGTGGAATACAGATAAGATTCCAATTTCCTTAACAAAAGATGAAGAAAAAGAGATTGAAAAAAAATTAAAAATTCAATAAAAGATCAAAAGATACTTTATTTTCCCTCTGAAACAGAACTAATCTCTTTGTAAACTGACGCCTCAGATTATTTTTGGTCAGGTGTCCTTATTGCACAAAAAAAGGAATTGTCGCCTATACATCAGGAAAATTCTCAAAAACTCAGCAAAAGTATTCTGCTTATGATAAAGAGTTGCTAGCTATAAAATTAGCTATTAAATCTTTGAGAATATATCTGTTGTCAAGAAATTTTGTAATTGAAACTGATAATAAATCAGTAGCACAATTTTTAAAGAAAAAACAGTTAATAATTCTGAGGAAAATCTCAGTAGAATAAGAATTGCAGTATACTTGGAAATATTTAATTATGATGTTAAATATATTCCAGGGTATTCTAATGTTATTGTTGATTTATTAACCAGGCCATGAACGAAGATACCCATTTAAAGCTTAAACAACTGGCGGAGCAATTAAAACGCCAGCAACCTCAATGGCAGACTATTCCCTCTAAAAAGGGAAAAAAGGTGCCAGAGACTTGTGGCACCAAGGTGGAAGCCTCTACAGAGGCGAAAGGTGTCCCTACCAGGACAGTTCAGCAGGTCCCTACAGGGGCTACAGGTGGTCAGGTCCCTACCAGGACCATAGGTGGACAGGTTTCTACAGGAACCTCAGCAACAGTCTCTACAGAGACATCTAGCCTACAGGCACTCGTTCCTACCGGAGCAACCAGGACTCTACAGAGCCCAATACAAGTTCAGACAACCACTCAGAGAAGAATCATTAAACCGTATGCTACAGCAGTTGTCAAAAACTGGTATAATCAGGAATTGAGAATCTCTGATGAATCTACCTACTCTAAACTGAATGGGTGTTTCAGGGCCCTTCAGTCAAATAATAAGAAATCTGCTAATTATTGGTTAACACAACTGGAAAAGTCTTTTATTCAGTTGCAGGACCAATTTAAACAGTTGCAAGATAAGGAAAGGCAAATAATAGACATTGTTCAATGTCTATGTCTGTACTCTACAACTGTTCGATCAGAAGCTCTTTCCAGAAGAGAAGAGGGGTTCTATACAGGAACCTCTAAAGATCAACAAGAGCTCAGAAAGATTTTTTCTGAGTTAGATATAGCTGACATGTTAAGTGTCAGGATCCAGGACTTCTGTCACCTGCTTGAATTATGCGGGATTAAGAATGGAAAGCAGAGACAACTGGATGCAAAGTTGACGATCCAGAAAATGATTACTTTAAATCAGCAGAATCTCATAGAGGATGGACAACTAGTGGCTTTCTTCCGCAACCTTGAAGCCACTGATATTTCTGCTCTTTTCAATAAGAGTGATTATACCTAGAACAGATTCCAGAAGCCAAGGTTGATAACCTGCTTCAAGGAGATCCCACTGTTCAAGAGACATATACAACTTAGCATCGTTCACGAGGTATACGTGAACACTGATCACCCAGAAGAATTTGTGGGTAATACACCTCAAATTTGCGGTGATCGACTAAAATCTGGCTAATGTAAAACATTGTCACATATTATGATATGAGTCAAAAAAATGAATTTTCTTTTGATTCATGTAACCTTGGGATTCCTAGAACTTGAGATAAAAAGCTTAGTTATTGTTTATTTGTTAAGTTTGACCGCTTAATATTTAACCATTTGCATCGTAAACTGCTTGGTGCTCACGATACCAACATTGTCGTCTACAGCTTTGCAGGCAGAGGCACCACCATAGCAACCTGAGAAACTTGTGAGAAAGTTGATCGAAGGTCGGATAAATGTTGCTGCTGCTTCTTCTTCATGCAAATGTATATATTCTGATTGTATTTTGTTTGATTTTGAAAATAAGATCCGATAGTATTTTAATTAATTTTGATAGGATTTTGTTAGGATTTCGTTATTTCCTTTATTGTTGGACTTCTCCTGTAAAAAACACATGAGCTAATATTTTATCCAAAATATTATAAAAGCTGATTCCAAAATAATTACATACGATAATATTGTCATCGTTAATAATTGATTATTGGCAATAACTTGGTAACTACACAATTGCTACATTCAATTAAAAAACGATAAGTACATATAAATAGAACTCAGGGGTATTTACAGATTTGTCCCTTAAATCTTTATAAATTATAATTCAGTCCCCAAAATCTTCATATTTAAGATTTAGTCTCCAAATCCTCTAAGTTACTACAATTTAGTCCCCTTCCCTAAGTTCCGTTAGCCAAGTTTATTTTTTGACCTGATTTTTCTATTTTACCCCTCCTTAATTTCTTCTTCTCTCTTCCTCCTCTCTTCTCCTTCCCTCTTCCTCCTCTCTTCTCACTTTCTTCATTCTTCCTCATTTCTTCTCCTTCTCTCTTCCTCCTCTCTTCTCCTTTTTTTCATTGGATTCATTGGTTTTCCCCCTTTTTCTTCTCTTCTATCTCTCTATTCTTACCCATTTTTCTTCATAGGGGTATTTAAGTCATTTCATTATTTTAAAAAAGTAAAAATTAAATTCTACCGTTTATTTGGACGGAAAAACTAACGGAAGGACTAAATTGTAGTAATTTAGAGGATTTGAGGGATTAAATTCTAAATATGAAGATTTGGGGGACTAAATCATAATTTATAAAGATTTAAGGGACAAACCTGTAAATATCCCTAGAACTTATTGGTTCTTGCTAAATATTCTTATAGAAAAAAATATTAGCAACGCGCTCAATGAATTTAAAGATGCTAAATTTGACAAGGGAAGTCAAGGTCCTATGAGCAAAAAAAAAAAAAAAAAAAAAAAAAAAAAAAAAAAAAAAAAAAAATAATGAAAAAAGAAATAGTACCAGATGAATCATCCCACATTTTGACTGAAGCAGCATCATCAACGTTTAAATTAATCACCCACATCTAATTATATAATTTGATAAAGAAAACTTTGATTATAATTAGTAAACTTCTGATGCAATTAAGGCTTTATTATTTCATTTTTTTTAATGTTTATACGGTCCTGGCATTTACTGATCCAGCTTACTCAAAATCTAATCATGGTAAAACTACCAAGTTTCAATAACTTAACTAAAAGAGAATCAGGATGATCTTTCTTTATTAATTTCTATCGAATAATATATCTTCGTTTAAGTTTTTAGTATCCATATAGTTTCATTCTGCCTCCCTACTTTGTTTTCTCCCAAACAAGATGAATACTTTTTTCCCTTCTGATTTTTTTCTTTTTATGATATGGACTCTTTCTTAGATCTGGATTTAAAAAAAAAAATAAAACTAAAATAAAAATTAAAAGATAAGGGAATATATGGAAATGGTAGAAAAAAAAAATTTAGGTTTTGATATCAATTTGACGCAGGACGGAAGCTAATTAGGATTATGAATTTGAAAAATTAAGATTTGTAGATGAACCGGAAAAGAACAAATGTAGTTTGAGAATCTATTCAGGTGAATCCACGCCTACTCTCGACGATGAGTAGAGATTTGAAACACACCAATTAATGCATAGTTTTCTCCAATTTTCAATACAATATTCATAATTTCCAAAATACGTCATACAATAAATAAAAGAACAAAATTCTAACAGAATCTTATCAAAATAAAAAAGAATCCTATCAAATTTGATTTTCAAAATCAAACAAAATTTTATCATATCATATCCGATTTCCACCATCACCCTCTTGAGATGTATCTATGTATTTACCCGGAATATTTACAATTTCACAAACAAGCAATAGCTTTTCTCCTATAAAAAATCCTCCGATCGACTAATGTTTATTAGGTTGCTATGGTGCTACCTCTGCCTGCAAAATGAAGCATAAACAAAAGTTCTATTAAGACTGAAGATCATATTGTCGATATTTTCACCAAGCTATTGAAGATAGAATCATTTGTTAAGCTTAGGAAAAACATGTGAAATGGTGAACAAGTTTGAGGGAGAGTGTTAAAATTGTCCCACGGTCCAATTTGGTGTGTTTTAAATAAATGTGAACACTTAAACAAATTTTGGGCTTAAACATGTGATATGTCAGAAAGTGATTAGGTGTGTGTATGACAGGTTGATTAATAGGTAAAGTATGACGAAAAGTGACGGCAATTGAAATTTAAGAGAGAATTAAAAGAGTGAGGTGCTGTAATACTAGTAGTTCTAATGAAGAGTCATACAAAAATAAAATTAGTTCAATCTCTTTTATTATCTTACTTTTCTCTCCATATTCCGTCACTATCTGTGCCTGCAAAGTTGTAGACGGCAATGTTAGTAATGTGGAGCAAGCACATACATTGATTAATGGAACATAAACAAAAGTTGTATCGAGGACGAGGACAACACGAAGAATGCGAGAAGATTTAGTAACCAATGCATGCAAAGGTTAATATTGAGCATCAAAAAAATTGATCTCTACGCACAAGGATGCACGGATTCGATGAAACAAAGGAGAATCAAACCATACAATTTGTTTCTGATCAATTATCACTTTCATAACAAATTAGAAACATTACAACTCTTTTTTCCTTTTTCAACTCTTCTTTCTTTTTCATCTGCACATAACTACAAGATAAGGTAGTTTCCAAAGTAACACACTATATTTTTTAGTGAGCTCACTTTATAACTGTTCGGACTTTGAATCCGAACAAAAAAAACATTGAGGAGTAGGCTTACTGGGAAAATTGGTGTGTGCTCGCACGTGCTACAATATCCAACAAGAAGCTATGCCACCCGTCTAGCCGGCCACTGGCCTTAGTGGACCCGCATGAGCCCCAATCATTGTCCTTTATCTATCGAAATGTACATGCTCGGCCTGTGATTGGTGCCCGTCACTTCCCTTATCTCGAACCTCAGCAAACGCCCAAAGACGGAAGCATCTCCTCCCCTCCCCAGCCGAGCTCTTGGCACGTGCCTTTAAGCTCAACCTCTCCCTACTTAAGATTGACTCAGTCCAAGTCTAGTCATGTGAAATGTACTAGAGAGAGAGAGAGAGAGAGGGGGGAGGAGATGGAGGCCATTGCTCTCCCAATAGCACTCCTACTCACAGCACTCCTAGCAGGCTCTACCGCCGCCTCTCCTAGAGTCATCATCGTCGGGGCCGGATTATCTGGTCGGTCATCGGTCAACCAACCCTATCATTGTCATGTTCCGTTAAGATTTTATCATCGAACGCTACTAGAACTAGACATGCACGAACTATAACCCTAATTTACGTTCACCTTACGCAGGGATAAGTGCGGCCAAGACGTTATCGGATGCAGGCATCCGCGACTTGCTGATCCTCGAGGCCACCGGCCGCATCGGCGGCCGCATCCACAAGACTGAGTTCGCCGGCGTGAATGTGGAGATGGGAGCCAACTGGGTTGAAGGAGTTGGTGGTCATCAGAAGAATCCGATATGGGATTTGGCTAACAAGCTCAAGCTTAGAAACTTCTTCTCCGACTACACCAACCTCTCCTCGAACACTTATAAACAAAGGTAACTAAATACAATACATACATAGATGTATGCTTGTTTTTAGACTTTAATTACTAATATCGTGTGTATTTGTAGGGATGGGCTTTATGAGAGCTCACTAGTTCAGAAATCCATTGATATGACGGAGACAGTCGATGAGCATGGAGAGAAGTTCTCCAGAAAACTGCCGCCTAGCGGACGTGACGATATCTCTGTTCTTGCCTACCAACGTCTGCATAATCAGTAAGAGGCTGATTGGTTCATAGATTTGAAAATTTTATTTATGACAGTAAATATTACTAGTTAATCGTATCTTTGTTTTTTATTATTTTTTTTTTATTCCAGGAGTTTAGATCTTTGAATCCAGGCCAACAAAAAAAAAGTCCACTTTTAGCATTTTTTTTTTTTTTAAAGAAAAACATTACTATAAGAGAGATAATATTCCAAATCCAAAAGAACAGTCATATTGATGTAGGTATATATGTACAATATTTTCATCATCATATTTATTTTTCTTTTTTCGCAATCTTTTAAATATAATTTACAACTGGTGGTTCTATATTTAGCCCTTGATAATAAAAGAAATATTGATGGTTTATTTAGCTATATATGTCAAATCAAAATTTTCAACCGAATCTAACATAATCGAATTTTCAGTTTCGGTCGGTTTCAATTTCGGGTTGGAAGTTCGATTCGATTTTCAGTGGGAATT
Source organism: Dracaena cambodiana (assembly GCA_036321105.1). NCBI lineage: Eukaryota > Viridiplantae > Streptophyta > Magnoliopsida > Asparagales > Asparagaceae > Dracaena > Dracaena cambodiana. Next base: position 2,714,935 of record JAYEPQ010000013.1, read on the forward strand.
TTTCTGTCCAAACCCGAACCAATTAATGCTCAGCCCTAAGTTCGACTCCAGGTGGGAGTACTCAATTTGCGTAATATTATAAAAAATATGTGTGTGAGTTTTATTAGAAAAAAAAAATTAAGTATACATGGCCAACCCTTACAAAACAAACTAGTGGTCAATTGTCCAAGTTATATATATATATATATATATAACTCACACAGAGAGCTCAATCAGAGTGAGTTCTATATCTTTGATCACTTATTTTAGATGAGAGAGTGAGCTATTGTTTCCTTATTTGTTTGTTATAATTCTTCTTTGATTGCTAAAATATTTTACTTGTTGATCTATTAAATTGTTAATTGAACAGAAATCAACAATTATAAATAAAATAAATTGAATATTATAAAATATAAATTACAATAATGATAATAACTGGAATTGAAATAAAAAAATTAGAATTTTATTTTCTTATTTAGATGATGACTATAATTACAGTTGCATATATAATTGATGAAGATAAATATGAAAATTATTGTAAAGTTTAATATAAAATTAGAATAGATTATGTATTACAAAATATTTTATATTCTTTTTTTGGACATTTTATTTTTATTTTTCAATTTATAAATTTTTTTTTATATAGTTTTGTATTTATTTTTATTAAATAAATAGAAAATTGCATAATCTACATTATGCATTTCATTATATGTGACATAACCTAATAAATACAAAATGTTACGTTACCGTTCTCGCTATTTTAAACATTGATCCTACATATTAACAATAAATATTTGTTGGGATGCATGCATATGCATATGTAACTGTGGCTTGAAGCTTACTGACTCCCTCAATTTCAAAGTTCTCATTCTGTCTCTTGTCGCATGCAACCTTAAAACATTCAACTTTTCGGATAACTAGGGCATGCTTGCTTGGCCATGGAGCTTAGAAAACTGGAGATGACTAATTTTTAACTTTATTTGGAGAAGGAGATGAGTTGACAGTTTGTTTGGTGATTCTGCATGCAGTGTGCCCTCAGCTCCAGTTGACATGGTGATAGACTACTACACTTACGATTATGAGTTTGCAGAGCCCCCAAGAGTAACAAGCCTTCAGAACACCGTGCCGTTGCCTACTTTCGCTAACTTTGGAGACGATGTCTATTTCGTCGCCGATCAACGGGGCTATGAGAGCGTCGTTTATCACGTAGCTCACGAGTTCCTTGAGACGGACAAGGATGGCAACATCGTCGACCCTCGTCTGATACTGAACAAGGTAAAAGAGTTATCATATCGTTACACTATACGGAAGAAAATTTTATGACTACGTAGTTCAAATGCTAAATTAGTTTATACCACAATGTTAAGATTATCCCAGATCAAAGTAACAATCAAAGAAGAATAAAGCATAAAAAATTACATGAATATAAAGATTTACGTGATTCATCTCAAATTGGACTATGTACATACCCGCTACTAATTGAGAATAGCGTTTACATATTTTAGTTTTGATTTGGTCCTCCATCTAGCAACACAAAATTAACGGTTTTCAATGAATAAAACATTTTGTATTCACTTGATGAAAGGATAAATGAAATCCAAAATTTATGAAATTTAATTCGAAATAAGTTAAAGAGGTAGAGATAGTGATTGTTAAAAAAATTGAAGAAAAATTATTGGATCATTACAGTTTTGCCGCTAGCTCACGTAACTTTTCCTGAGCTGGCAGCTCACCTACAGTAATCCCTATATATATATATATATATATATATATATATATATATATATATATATATATATATATATATATATATATATATATATATATATATAAGAGAGAGAGAGAGAGAGGGGTGACAAACCACTAATATGTGAAATTGAAGTAAGAATATTTTTTGAACTAAAATAGTGGGTAAAGAAGTCTACTTCTCAAATCAAACCCTTCTCGTAAAATCAATACAGCTTGTTAGTTTTAGTACTAACCAGTAACTTCATGATTTTTTTTTATTTTTTTGTTATTTAAATATAAACAGATAGTGAGAAAGATCAGTCAATCCAGCAGAGGTGTGGTTGTTACCACAGAAGATGGCTCAGTTTATAAAGCAGACTATGTGATGGTTTCGGTTAGCATTGGTGTGCTCCAAACCAAGCTAATTGAGTTCCAGCCAGTTCTACCGGTAAATTTGAAACCTATCAGTTTATTTATATTTTACATGAAATTACATAAATTTATTTATTTATTTTTTTTTAAATTTTATTGGAATATTTAGCAATGGAAGATACTGCCGATGTATCAGTTTGACATGGCAGTATACACCAAGATATTCCTCAAGTTCCCTTATAGTTTCTGGCCTGTCGGAAATGGTACTGAATTTTTCCTCTATGCTAGTGAGAGGAGAGGCTATTATCCAGTTTGGCAGGTACTACTCTATTTTTATTTCCATTTTTTTCTCGATCTTATAACAAAATTTTCAACTTGGCCACAATTTAACCACATCCGACCTATTTGCTCTTAATTCATGCATGCAGCAATTTGAGAAACAATACCCAAAAGCGAACGTGCTGCTAGTTACAGTCACTGATGAAGAATCGCGGAGGATAGAGCAGCAACCTGACGCAGAGACCAAGGCAGAAGCCATGGAGGTGCTCAGGTCCATGTTCGGTGAGCACATACCAGATGCAACTGATATACTAGTCCCTCGCTGGTGGTCCGATAGATTCTACAAGGGCACGTTCTCGAATTGGCCACTCGGAGTGAATAGATACGAGTATGACCAAATAAGGGTAATGTACCGAAGCCATAACCGTAAAATTTTGTTCTAAATTATACAAACTACAAGAAATAAGCTTCAGTACTATTTGCTAACGTCAGGCACCTGTGGGGAGAGTGTACTTCACTGGAGAGCACACGAGCGAGCATTACAACGGTTACGTGCATGGTGCATACCTTGCAGGTTCGTGTAGTTCAGCAGTAAATATATCATGACAGTAGGAACGGAAAAATTCCTGTTGTAGCTCATTCTTATGTCAAATTTTGTAGGAATCGATTCAGCAAACATGATGATCAACTGTATCAAGAAGAAGATGTGCAAGTTCGCGGTGAAGGTGAAGGCGAAGGATGAGTAGAACTAGAAATTTATGTATCGGTGTCTATATTGTTGCTTCCATGGAGAAACCATAATAAATAAGAAGATATACGACTCAATTCCAGCGTAATAACTATAATGCATGTACCTGTCTCTTTTAGGTACTTGAACACTTTCCAATTGTTCCGATGCATTTACTGTTATTGCTTATATGAATATAGTAGCTAAATAATCCCACCGTGTTACATAAGGTAAATATTGTATAATCGTTCCATTTGCTGCTATTTTTTTCATTCCTCTGTGTAAATAACCCAATACAGGTTGACAATCAATAACATCTTCGCCATCGAGAGTAATGATCAGTCGAAGAACACTATGCATTGATGAGTGATGAGCACCCATATTAATTATCATGAGATCTTTTTTTGTAACTAGTACAGTTATATCTTTTCTTTCTTAATTCATTATTTCATGAATTTATCAAACAAAGTTCATCAAAATGAAAATTTTAACAACTACTAATAACTAAAGGAAAAAAAAATTCAAACCAACCTTAAAATTAACGAGTTTTGACTCCCGAATACCTAATTGACCAATTAATTTCTTATAACGTACTCTATTTTTATTTGACAAATAATCCAGTAGCCGTTGACGTTTTTCCAAAATTTTCTATAAGCCCCTTTGTGATAAAAAAAAAAAAAAAAAATCTCTTTTATATAATTCTAAATGTGAAGTGAGTCTCTGTATCTTATCCGTAAAACTGAATACTTGAAATTCAGTTTTATATCTTTCGAGATCCACCTTACAATATGGGTCAAAAAACCAAAATAAGTGATTCATTTTTTAGTCCTTATAAAAATAAAATTAATTTTTAAACCTCTTTCATACTCATGTCACGTCGAGGTACTACAGAAGAAAAATTGCAAAATCCGATCTAATTTATCGTAAACGATTAGTTAACATGTTAACCGTATTCTGAAACACGAAAAAAATTATTGGCTTATCAAATTATCTAACGAGCCGTGAAAAAGATTTAACAAAAGACAAAAACAAATCCACCATCTATTTTATATCAAGCAATATGTGGAGTAACTCCCGATATAGCAATAAAAGTAAGACATATAGGCAGACCGAGCCTAATTTGAATTGTTTTGTTTCGAAATAAAGATATCAATGTAGGCAGTTCATCCTATTTAGATATTTAAGACCAAGAGGTACTGGATTCTCTTTGGATAGGCTATGAAAGGAGAAGGAAGGCTGGAATGCCAACAGGCATTTGTCTATTCTCTAATTCATTCAACCCGATAGTACCCATTTTAGGAACGTCCAGTGCCAAAGTCACTAAATGAGTAAGTCGTCAATTCTTAAAACGGACTATGTAATGTACTTTATCCACTATGTTATTGGTACTAATAGGTATTTTACTAGAGGTTTCTATCAATCTACCTCTGTCTGATTCCTGTTGAATCATATACTCAAGGGGTAGCGCGGGGCGAACGATTTCCAAACGGACTCCTCATTCATTAGATAGAGAAGATCACTAAGATTTCGTAATCTACTACCGAGCCTATTCCAACGGCTCGGACTCGGATCGTGGGGATCGCCGGAATACTTTATATCAACAGATAAGATACTCGGTACATCAATATTGATTAGATCTGGATTCTTTTATTGAATTGCTCATACAATGAGCATTCTCAATATTATGCCTTGAAGAGGACTCGAACCTACACGCTCTTTAGCCCGAGATTTTGAGTCTCGTGTGTCTACTATTTCACCATGAAGACATATTTTGCATGATCTAATCATTCATCCAGGAATTTCAACAATAAATTAGATAGGTAGCTAGTATAGTTTCCTATCCACGAGTCTGTTATTGTACTGCAATAATTCTATTTAAATATGACAAATACCTTGAATATTTGTCTCGATCGAATCTCGAAAAATTTCTATATAAGGACCTCTCAATTTGTTATTTTTTATTATCTAATGATCGCGCTGTAGACTATTTGTCAAAAACTTTTGAAGTCAGAGGTTCTCTCTCGAAATTCGATCCGCTTGGCTCTGAAGTTGTCTCGAACGGTAGTTTCTAGAGGGGCACACCATTTTTCCTAGTGAGCCCACTTAAAAACTCCATCCATATTACAAGTTTGCCATCGATTTTTTTGGACTAAAATACCCCTTTCTTCAATCTCTCCTCCCCTTCTCTTCTCAAATTACAGAACAGTTAACCCAAACAAAAAAAAAAACCTAAAACCTACAACTATTCTATCAAATATTTTTCTATATTAAATTATCTCACAAATTAAATTCGAAATTGATTTTATTAGGCCTTTGCTTACTCAAAAACCCTAGAAATAGTACGGATTGAAAAAAAATTATGAACCCAAAAAGAACTCAAAGTTCGTATTGAAAGTCCGGAGGGTTCAATTTTCGTTCGGACTAGAAGTCCGGACAGTGGGCTTCTGTCCGGACTTCCAGTCCGGACGAAAATTTTTATTCCGGACTGGAAATCCGGACAGAAGTGGTGCTGGAAGTCCGGACTAATTTTTTTCGTCCGGACTGACCGTCCGAACAGTAAATTTTTGTCCGGGGTGTACACCCCGGACAAGAGATAAATAAGTTTTTTTTGTCCCATTAAAGATGAAGTTGTTGTAGTATAGTGGTGAGTATTTTCACTACTCATGCAAGCGCCTCTTGTTCAATCCCCAGCAAAAGCAAATTCCTTTTTACTTTATTTTACTTTTTCCAAATAAATAACATTTTCTCCCAACTAAGCAGATTTTATTCGATTTAGTTTCCATTTCTATTCGATTCGGTTTTTTTTTAAATTGATAAATATTTACACATGCTCGCCACCATGAACAACAAAGCAAGTTCATTTGCATTCCGAATATTTACATATATGCATCGTACAAGTTGAGATCTTTGGACGCAAAGCAAGTTCATAGATATAATCTCGAGTCATTCCAAAAGAAGGAATTTGATCATTTTAAGAGTCGATTACTTCAGACCAAGAATATCATTTGCAACATTCTAAAGCAACATCAGTTGCATTCCGAATCGAAACAAGAATATCACTGGAATTTTCAATAAATATTAGGCCTTTATTTAACCTAATATATTAAAATACAAGTATTATCTATCAAACTTTTAAAAGATATAATTTTTTCTCTTAATAAGAAAGGCATTGCTCCGTCTAGGCACACCTGCTCCGTCTAGCCTAAAGTGTATACATTCGTCCTTCAGAACAAAATATTTGCTGCAAATCTTGTCCATGTGCGGGCGGGCTGGGTCTTCTGCCGCCACCTGCGACCGTGGCGGCATGAGAATTGGAGAGCTCGTTGTGAACCTTAAGGATATAGTGCCACAAAATTTGCGCGGTGGTTGATGGTGTATGTTGGTTTGAGAGTGGTTGATCGTAAAATTATTTCAACCACTCCGATATCTATTCTGCCAATACAAAATAAAATTCATATCAAAACACATATTATTATCCACAATAAGCGTTTTACTAATCTATTTAGATACGATTCTCTCAATAGACAAGATGTGAAAAAAAAAGAAGAAGCATATTTAGATTATTTTCTTCTCTCTTTATATTTCACTTTATATAGAGTCATCTATAAAACCATCTCTCTGCTATCATATGGTTTTTTCAAACGAATTTTTCTTTTTTATTTGCATTATGTATCCTTTTCCATGAATCCTAATTTATTTTTCATGAAAATTTTAATTTTCCTAAAAAATTAATAGAATTTTGCATATTTTACGACTAGCATTACAATATTTTAATTTTTCATTAATTATAATCACAGTATAAATTGTGAGGTACAATTATAAAAAGAATGAATTGTGAGGTAAATTTCTAAAAAAAAAATCATCTATGATCAAAAACTCTCCACCACCAAAACCCCAATACTCCATCTTCAATTTTATCATCAAAACCTCTCCACCACCACCTCCTCCTCCTCCCCTCTTCCTCCTCTCCAACTCAACAAGACCAACAAATCTAAATACCTCTCATTCTTTGCTAAAACAAAAGAGACCAAAAATAAAATAAAATTTTTGCTAAAAGATGAAGAAATCTCGCCCAGCTCGATTCAAAAAGCGACAGCGGGCGAGCGGCGTGGGCTGGATCACCGGCGGCGGCGGCGGAATCGGCGGGGATGGCGGCCAAATCGAAGAGAGAGAAAAAATTTGGGTGGATGAGGAGCTATGGAAGGGGAAGAGGAAGAAAGGAGTTGGTTTTTTGGGTTAGAGATTTGACCGGTTCTAGAATGGAGATATGAGGGAGAGAAGAATGAAGGTGGGGGAGAAGGAAGGGAAAAGTGGGAGAGAAAGAGAGTTAGAATAGTAATGGAATATTTTGTGTGCTCACTAGGAAAACACTCTCTTTGGAAAAGAGATGGTGGGCTCACTAGGAAAACTGGGCTCACTAGGAAAAATGGTGTGCTCATATGGAAACTCCCGTCTCGAACACGACTCAAAAATAGTTTTTCTAAACAAGAGAATAGTGACATAGAAGTCAACGCAAACTGGGAGCATTACCATCGGATTCAAATTAATAAAGACTTAATTGCATCAGAAATTTCCTAATTAATCAAGTTGTTCTTTATCAAATTATATAATTGGAAGTCGGTGATTAATTTAAATGATCAAGATGCTGCAGTTCACATGGACTTGATTCTAGCCAACTATGAGTAAAAATGTGGCATGACTCCCTCAGTTTTTTTTACTTCCATTATCAAATTAAGTATCTTTAAATTTATTGATTGAGTTGCTAAATTCTTTTTCTAAAAGTAACACCAATAAGTTGTTACTAAATTCTAATAATTAGGAAGGTGATGCATGCTCAATTTTCTTTCTGGTCATTTTATTTTATAAAATGAGGTCATAGTATTAAATTTGATATTAATATTGTTGGATATATAGGGATTACCGTAGGTGAGCCGCCAGCTCAGTAAAAGTTACGTGAGCTAATGACAAAACTATAATAATCCAATAATTTTTCTTTAATTTTTTTAACGATTACTATCTCTACATCTTTAACTTTTTTTTGATTAAATTTCATGAATTTTAGAATTCATTTAAACTTTCATCAAATGGATACAAAATATTTATTCACTGAAAACCGTTAAAAATTATATCAATTTGATGGAAGATTAAATCAAAACTAAAACCTAAGAAATTAGGTATGAGTGAATCTTAGGGGGTTGAGATCATAATCCAAAAGAATTATAAAAAAAAAGATTATTAGAGATAGTGGAATTGAACTACAGCTTAGCTAATTTGCGTGAGCTGTCAGCTCATTTCCATCTCTCTCTCTCTCTCTCTCTCTCTCTCTCTCTCTCTCTCTCTATATATATATATATATATATATATATATATATATATATATATATATATATATATATATATATATATATATATATATATATATATATATATATATATATATATATATATATATATATATATATATATATATATATATATATTATAGAGATTACTGTAGGTGAGCCGCCAGCTCAGGAAAAGTTACGTGAGCTAGCAGCAAAACTATAATGAAACAATGATTTTTCTTCATTTTTTTTTACAATTACTATATCTACCTCCTTAACTTGCTTCGGATTAAATTTCATAAATTTTGAATTTCATTTACCCTTTCATCAAGTGCATACAAAATGTTTTATTCATTGAAAATCGTTAATTTTGTGTTAACTTGATGGATGACCAAACCAAAACTAAAACCCAAGAAATTGGGTATGAGTGAACCCTAGGGGGTCGAGATCATAATCCAATTTTTTTTTTAAATTATTGAAAATAGTGGAAATGAACTGTAGCTCAGGTAACTTGCTTGAGCTGTCAGCTCATTTTCATTTTTCTCATATATATATATATATATATATATATATATATATATATATATATATATATATATATATATATATATGAGAAAAATGGAAATGAGCTGACAGCTCATGTAATTTACCAGAGCTGCAGTTCATTTCCACTATCTCTAATAATCTTTTTTAAAAAATTTGTGTCGGATTATGATCTCGACCCCCTATGGTTCATTCATACTCGGTTTTAGTTTTGATTTAGTCCTCCATCAAGTTAACACAAAATTAACAGTTTTCAATAAATAAAATATTTTGTATGCACTTGATGAAATGGTAAATGAACTCCAAAATTTATGAATTTTAATCTGAAAAAAGTTAATGAGGTAGAGATAGTAATTGTAAAAAAAATTGAAGAAAAATCATTGGATCATTATAGTTTTTCCGCTAACTCACATAACTTTTCCTGAGCTGGCGGCTCACCTAGAGTAATCCATATATATATATATATATATATATATATATATATATATATATATATATATATATATATATATAATATTTTGGGGAAGATGCGATGCACATCTTGTACCTTGAAGTAAAACTGGAAAGCCAAACTGGAAAGACTTCATGTTAGGGTGAAGGACGCATTGACATGTAATCTCTTCGTCTAGTTCAGTCAAGGCTTATGAAATTGACCAGCCTATCATGCTCAGAATCTATCTTTAAGGCAACTAAATTTCGAATAGGGTAAAATAGTTACCAAATCTACTTAGAAAGATGAAACCTCCCTTATCCACTTTCATAGAAAGAATGCATTTTGAGATATACTAAAACTCCACCTCTCCGAGAATGTACTCCTATAAAGACACTCCTGTCTCCACATAATAGGGAGGAGAATTTCTCAGCCATTGAGAGAATTTATGCTCATAAAAAAAGTGGTAAGATCAAGAGCGACTATAATTCTTTCTCCAGCAATAAAACTACTTGCTTAATCCGAGGACAAAGGTCGGAGATCTTTCTCTTGACCAAACTTCATTAGACCCCACTTGCATAATGCTATGGTTTTTAAAACACTATGGTCTTTAAAAAGAAGAAATTACGATAGAGACAGTAATAAACTTAGACTTAAATTAATAATAAAAAGGAAAACTCGAAACACAGCTAGAATCCAAATAAGATGGATAGTATTTGGATATACATAGTACATAGTAGATTTGGATCGAATATGAATATCTTAAAGCTTGTCTGCTATAAACATAGACATCATAGCTACTTGATTCAAATCTAACCTGTTTCCCCTATTTGCAATGTGCACCACAAGAAACAAGACCAAATGTAAAACTTATGCAGTTACCATGTTTTTTTTTTTTTTTTTTAAATTTCTCAAAAAAAAAAAAAAAAAAAACATGGTAAAACTTATGCAATATAATTCAAATATCCATGGAGTATTAGGCCTGGAATTTTGAATATTTGGGAACGAGGAATAATTGAACTTTCTTTTTTATCTTGACATTTTGTCCACTGCCACAACAAAAAATTCGAATCTATTTCTATTTTTTCTTTTTTGCATTAAAGCAAACAAAAATAAACAATTCTTATTATTGTTCGCAGCAGAAATTTGCTTTCCTTCCATTGAAATAACTTAATTATAATGAAAGTGAGCAAGAAAAAGAACAAACGAGAGAATTTATATTTATCGCTCTCTTTTACAATAAAAACGTGGGATCTCGTAGCGATGGGATCTAACTAGTAGTTCCTTTTGACGATCTGATGACGATGATCTTCTCTCTTGAAGATGACGGCCGACTGGTGTTCGCAGCAGAAATTCTTTGCCTTCCTCCCATTGAATAAACTTGAATTACAATAGAAGTGAACAAGATAAAAAGAAGAACAAACGAGAGGATTTTATATCTCAATCTCTCTCTTTTACAATATTTGTGTGGGATCAGTGGCGATGGGATTTATAGTAGTTCCTTTGGACGATCGAACGTCGAACTCTTCTCTCTTGAAGATAACGGCCGATTGTAGACTATCTTCTCCGGTCTTTCCCGAACTCAAGGCTCTGTGCGTAACTTGAATTCTCCAAGAAGAAAAGATCTCAATTGCCGAAAAGAAAACCCCTAGGGTTTCACCAGGAAGGTATTTATAGCCCCAGGTTAATTTGAGAGTTCCTATCTAAATAGAATTCCCTCTCATCAAGGATTCCAATCAAATCTTTAATATTGATTTAAATCTCTTGATTTAGAGTTCTGATTGGACTTGATTTAGGTATTTGGATAAGCCCAAATCATAATCTCAATCAATTTGAGATTCTGGTTATCTGCTCACGCGGAGCTTTAATCGCATCAAAACGCGGCGCTAAATAACCAGAACAAAAGCTAACGCGGAGCTATTGATCATCTCCGCGTTTCACTCAAATGCGAGGCTAATACTAGCCAGACTGCGGAATCAACGCGGAGCTATTAAACATCTCCGCGTTTTGTTCAAACGCAAGGTTAATATAACCAAACGCGGGGCTATTGAATTAGCTCCGCGTTTTGTTGTGGAAAATCCTTTTATCTTAGAAATTTTCACTACCAACAGAACCCCCTCCAAAGTTTTCAAAATGGCTTAGAACTTAACAGATTTTGAAATACTTTGGATTATTTAAACTGAAACGCGGAGTTAGAATACCAAGTCTATCTCGCGTTATGCTCACTTACGCGGAGCTAATAGCTTCTTTTTCAGTGGAATGAGTAATTGTTCCATTAATTACTCTGAATTTCCGCGCCGAAAACCAAGCGACGAATCATCCTGTTTAAATAGAGGCTTTGACTCATCTTCTTCTTCATTTTGAGAAGTTAGAAAATTTCGAGCTCCGACAACTGAGCGAGCGATGTTGACGAACGATCGTCAATTGATCTCCGTTCGACTCTCCATAGATTTTCATCATTAGGATGTCGCTCCAGAAGAGTACAGCTTCGTGCACGGCGGCCGGCGCTAATGGTGACGGCAACGGCCGTGGAAGTAGACAAAATGGCATATCAATCCATGCTGTGATTATTGAAGGTAACAACCTTAACTTTTTGGTTTCCTTAGAACCATTTTGGGGTGTTTTGGCTCGGTTTTAACTAGCCAATTGTTTACTTCATCGGCAAGATCGCCGTTCTCCGGCCGTAAGGCTTAAAGGAGAAGGAGAAGACAGAGAGGAACTCTAGTCTTTCTCTACGCGAAGTTATCGCGTCATCCCTGCAGTGAAAACGCGGGGCTATTTTGATCAGCAAGTCGCGTTGAAATGCGAAGCTATTAAAGAAAAGGAAACGGCAGAGAGAAACTCTGTTCTTCCTTTACGCGAAGTTATCGCGTCATCCTCTGCGTTATGAAACGCGAGGCTATTTTCTTAGCTACACGCGGAGTTTAGCCTAGCTCAGCGTTTTTATACTTAGAAGATTTTTCGAATTTTGTCTAACTCCTGATTCTCCTTTTGCAGTGAAGTATTTGAACTAGATCCTTCTTGAAGAGGAGTGCATGTGGCTTTACCAGTCTTCGTTAACAAAAGTAACTCTAAGGAAGCCAGAAGCATATGCTTTACAACATAGTTGCAGGTTTCAAGCCCTGGCTCTAAAAGATAAACTTTTGAAGGAGTTACAAGAACCCTGCGACAGCTCATTAAGTTTTCTTGAGGACCATTTCTGTTAGATGACAATCTCTGTTGCTTTCCAAAGCGATAGAGATGATCATCTAAGGGCTTGTAGCATGTCGAATCCAACTTGTGCATCTTCATTAGGATTCTTGTAGCAGTATCTTTAGATAATCCACTAAGAACTTTAAACAGATCATAGTTGACATTTGCAGAGAAAATCTTTTGCATGTGAACCAAGGAATTTAACTTCAACACCCCGCGGAGGAATTTTGCCGTTAGGTTATTGATGAGTCGATGAATTTGTAGAAACTTTTGGTAGAGCTACATCTCCCTCTTTGTAATCTCTTCTTTTATGAATAAAGAGCAAATTATTTTCCTCTCTATCTGTCGGCTTCAAGAATCTTGCTTGCTCAATAAATAGATGGTTTTATAATTTTGGTAAAATAATCTAAGGCTCATTTGCGTAACTTAGATCACTAATACCAAAATAATCGGATAAAGATCATCTTCACTTAGATAGAAGCGCCTAATTGCACTCCCTAAAAATCCAAGTTTTTCATAGGAACGCGAAGCTAAGACACCGGGTTATCCTCGCGCCTTGCATAGTTGCGCGGAGTTAATAACTTTGCGTTTTCCATCATCACGCGAAGCTAATTAACTTCGCGTTTTGGAGAGTAACTGATTAGTCATTTTCTCCGAAATTCGCGCCGAATTCCAAGAGGCGGTTTCTTTTATTTAAATGAAATCTCTATTCCTTATCCTTCTCACTTCACTTGAGAATTTTCCAGAAACTTAGAGATTCAGGCGATCATAATTCAGGCGACCCGAGCTTTTTTCGACCGAGTTTCTCCCGATTTCCCGTCGATTTTCCTCAGGTTTTTAAGCAATGGCACCCAAAACCCGTGCTACTTCTCGCGCAGCTCCATCATCGGCGACTGGCGCAAGTAGTGGTGGCAGCGGCCATGGCAGCGGTGCGCCAGCCCACGTTTCGCCTATTGGGGGTAAGAATCTCTCTATCGAGACTCTTTAAAATATTTCTAGAGTGATTTGGCTTAATTTTAACTGATCAATCAACTCTTTTACCGGCGAGATCGCCATACTCCTGCTGTAAGGCTTGGAGAAGAAGAAAAGTCTCTGACTTTCTTCTTACGTGAAGTTATCGCGTCATCCTCGCGTTTTTGAAGCGCGGGGCTATTTGATTTAGCAGTCGCGTTGAAACGCGAGGCTATTTTGAGTAGCAGTCGCGTTGAAACGCGAAGCTATTTTGAGTATCAGTCGCATCGAAATGCGAGGCTATTTTGAGTAGCAATCGCATTGAAACGCAAGACTATCTTTTTGACTTCTGCGCGGTCTAATTTTTAACTTCGCGCGTCCATACTTAGGAAATTTTCTGTTTTTGTAGAAACTTCTCTAAATTTGATTTTCCCTTTTGCAGTAGGGCACTCAGCGGAATCTCTTCCCCATAAGCACTATTTTGGCTTTGCTGGTGGTTCTGATCCATCAGCTCAATTTTGCTTCACCACCATCCTGGCCGCATATGTTGGCAGTGAAAATTTCTAAGTTAAAAGGATTTTTCACAACAGAACGCGGAGCTAATTTAATAGCCCCGCGTTTGGTTACATTAACCCTGCGTTTGAATAAAACGCGGAGATGTCTAATAGCTCCGCGTTGATGTCGCAGTTTGGCTTGTATTAGCCTCGCGTTTGAGTGAAACGCGGAGATGATCAATAGCTCCGTGTTAGCTCCGCGTTTTGGTTATTTAGCGCCGCGTTTTGATGTGATTAAAGCTCCGCGTAAGCAGATAACCAGAATCTCAAATTGAGTGAGATTATGATTTTGGGCTTATCCAAATACCCGAATTAAGTCTAATCAGAATTCCATCAAAACTAAGATATTTGATTGGAATCCCTGATAATGACGAGTTCTATTTAGATAGAAACTCTTGTATTAACCTGGAGCTATAAATACCTTCCTGGTGAAACCCTAGGGGTCTTCTTTTTGGCATCTGAAGTCTCCTATCGATCCTTTGGCAATTCAAGTACGCGAGAGAGCCTTGAAACCTTTGCTGATCATCTTCTTTTCGGCAATTAAGATATTTTTCTGAAATCTTGGAGAATTCAAGTTACGCACAGAGCCTTGAGTTCGTGAAAATCAGAGAAAATCACCATCTTCTTTCTGGAGTTCTTGAGAAGTTCGAGTTACGCGAGAGAGCCTTGAACAAATCAAAACCAGAGAAGATCGTCTATATTCGGCCGATATCTTTAAAAGAGAAGATTTCAACGTACCGATCGTCCAAAGGAACTACTATAGATCCCATCGCCACAGATCCCACAATATTGTAAAAGAGAGAGATTTAAATATAAAATCATCTCGTTTATTCTCTTTATATATCTTGTTCACTTCCGTTGTAATCTAAGATGTGTTCAATGGAAGGAAGCGAAGAAACTTTTGCGACGAACAAACTGGTGACCACAGTGGGAGCCATCTCTTTCACTGATGAAGAGATAGTGGCGCAATCGGATGTTGACTTAATCGGATCCGAAGTAGACACGCTGGTCGTTGAAATCGACCAGCAGAAGTACGAGGAGTTCCTCTCCTCCGGATCAAGTGACTTAGATGAGACACGGCACTATCATCGCATGTACTCCAATGCCCGAGTGACGGGTAGAAAGGTATCCACCGAGAGACGGGGATCCTTGGAGACTGCGGCTATAGAGCCGGAGTTCACACAAGAAATCCTAGCCGAGGATGAGCTTCCGATTGCCGAAGAAGACTTGGGAACTGGACTGACCAGGACCCAACTCCGGAACAGGAACCGGAGAGTGAGGCGTAGAGCCCTCAAAGCCCGCCTTGGACGCGGAGCTAACTCTAGAGGACGCGAGGCTATGGTCCCTCGCAAACTGGCTCGCGCTACCCGCGAGACCAATCTCTACCGCGTTAAACGCGAAGATACAACTTGCCTTAAAAGCAAGGAAAAGCCAGCGTGTGATTTTCCACGCGAGGCTGGTAATACTAGCGAGTTACGCAAGATTCCTGACACTCGCGAGTTACGCGAGTATAAAAATTATTCAAAGTTAGCGTGTGATTCTCCACGCGAGGCTATTACTGAGCCTAGCGAGAGACGCGAAGCTAGTAAGGGTTGCGCTAGTCGCAGAATACCCAACACTCGCGAGTTATGCGAGTATAAAAATTATTCAAAGCCAGCGTGTGATTCTCCATGCGAGGCTATTAATGTGCCTAGCGAGAGACGCGAAGCCAGTAAGGGTTGCGCTAGTCGCAGAATACCCAACACTCGCGAGTTACGCGAGTATAAAAATTATTCAAAGCCAGCGTGTGATTCTCCACGCGAGGCTATTACTGTGCCTAGCGAGAGACGCGAAGCCAGTGATACTTGCAATAAACGCAAGACTTCTGACACCCACAAGGAACGGGAAGATGATTGGCAGATAGTTGTCAGTCGTAAAAACCGCGCTAAGCGCGAAGCTATGATCTGCGTTAATCGCAAAGATAAGCCAGCGTGCAAGAACTTCCCTTCACGTAGGGCTATTATTCCAGAAGCTAAACTTCCAAGGACACACCAAGCCAGCGAGAAACGCGAAGCTAGTGTGGATAAGCGCGGAGCTATTCTTCAGGCCCGCAATGTGAAACGCGAGGCTATTCCTAAGCCACGCGAGGATCGGTCTGACTCCAGAGTCAGGGTTGATCAATCAAAGAAGCTTCAGTGGATTCCTAAACATTCTCAACAGTTGAATGGACCTCTTGACTCCATGGCTAGAGGCACTGATCTCAGGGAACATCTCTCTAAGAAGAGAGGCATAGACCAACTTCAAGTTGAACATATTTGCCATTGCCAGCAACTTGTGACAGCAGTATCAGCCGTGATGGACAACTGTGGCTGCAGCAAGAACATGATATCTGTGTTCGACCGATTAAACGAGTCAAACCAGAATCCTGCTAAGAAGATAAGAACCACTCCCCTAAAACAATGGAGAGCTGTAACTTCCAACATGGTAGGAAAAGGGAAGAAAATTGCAGAGACGGATGATGATTCAGAATCGAGCGATGAAGAACCTCATCATGTTACTCGACTAAGATCAGGAGCCGTCCCGCCCTGAAATTATAAGAAGCTCGCAGGGGGTTCTTACGACGAGAACAGCGATAATTCCGCTATAGCCTCGCCTCCATCCTCTATATCGTCTCGGCTACAGAAGTCAGCATCTCATATGGCAGATAAGTCTGACGATATCAATCAGAGATTTGAAGCTCAAGAAAAGATGATTCGAGAGCAGCAAAAGATGATTGAAGGACTCAAAGTCATGCTATCGAGGTTTGTTGAAGATAATGCCAAAAAGGGCAAAGAAACTCTGAATGAAGAGGAACAGGAAGAGAAAGCCCACTCGATGCATGAGGAAGAGGATAGATTTTCTTTCCATGATCCGCATGGCGAAAAGATAGAAAAGCTGCAGAGTCAACTCGAAGCTTTAATGCGTAAAAAGGACTTGAAAGAAGCTGGGGTCTCTAGACCGTATCCTCCTGAATGGGATATGATACCTTACCCACCAAAGTATAAGCCGCTCAAGTTAGAGCCATACGACGGGAAGGGATCGCCCAGTCAGCATATATATTACTTTTTGTCCCAAGCAGGACACTTAATGGGTAATGATCTCATCATGACCAAAGTATTTGCAAGTACTTTGCGAGGGCCTGCCCTTACTTGGTTCATGCAGTTGCCCCCAGGTACTATTAATACCTGGTTAGATGTTGAGAAATTATTTCTCTCACTTTTCTTCGAGGATGACACCGAGATTACGGTTCATTCCCTCCTTGCAACTAGGCAAGGAGAACAAGAAGCGGTTAAAGATTTCATAGAAAGGTTCCGGGAGAAGTCCGTACATTGTAAACACGGAATGATCCAGGAAACTCTAGTCGAGACCTGTCGACACAACCTTAAGACCAATGTGCTCCTCAAAATGGGGGTCGTAGAGTCTAAGACGTGGAGGGACCTGCTCAAACAAGGAGAGCAAGCTGAAGACTTGATTCGCCGAGTTGATGAATCCCGCGGATCAAGAAACGCTGGGAGTAGTAAGCCATATACCCAAAACAACAGCAATAAGAATAAAGGGAAAGCAGTCATGTCGTCAGAAGCTGCTCCTCAGAAAACCGGTCGTCCGCCAGAGCCAAAGCCTCAAGGTCAGCGAGGATCAAGGCAAATCAGACCGCAACAAGAAAGGAATTACACTTTCAAGGCGGAACAAACACATATCCTCTTTCACCTGCTCCAGAAGAAAGGATTGCTAAAACTTCCGGAGAATAAGAAGCCAGAAGATGCGGGTAAGACTAAAGACCCCAATTACTGTCTTTATCACCGGAATGTTGGGCACCCTACCAGGGATTGTTTTCCCCTTAAGAACAGAATCCAAGCACTAATAAAGGCTGGAGTTCTGACGCTTAAGGAAGAACATAAGAAAGTCACTGTCAATATGGCAACCATAATGGTCGGAACCCACGAGTTTCCCGTAGGAGTGACCCCAATCCCTAAGGGTAAGATGGTCACGAAGAATCTTGATCCGCACAACAAAGCCCAAGAGGGACTTGTCCCCCTAACAACCAAAAAGGGGAAAGTTATGTGGGTTCACCCCGACTTACTGGAAGATGAACAATAGACTACTTCAAGAGGTCAAGAGAAGAAACGGGCTGTTAATGCCATTTCTGCAGATATAAAGAAAGAATATATAGTTTCGGGGGCCTTCACAGATTCTGAAGAAGAACCCGAAACTATGGCTACCCATCAAGATGGGGCAGGCCCTTCCGGTACTCGATCTGGAAAGACATATCTTAAGGACTACACTAGAGTTGATCCAAAAGACATCTATGTAGAACTTGCAAAGCCTGCGAAGCAGAAAGGACTTCGTTTCCAGAAGAATCCTGCCAGAGATGAAGGAGCCAAAGAAACTCCCTTCGAATTTAACATAATTGCACAGTTGGCTAACATCCCAGCGCGAGTAACGCTTTACGAATTGTTGAGATTATCAAAATCAACACGTGAAGCTCTAAGAGAGGCCTTGGCAGACTCTGAGTCGTTCCTAGCTCAGATTGTCGAGCCGGCCATCGAAGAGCGGGACTCTTGCCCCCACTGTCATCAAGTGAGGAGGCAAGTCCCACAAATCATCTTCTCTCCAGAGGACATGCAGGTGAGGAATATAAAGCATAATAGGCCTTTATATTTCACTGGATATGTCGGGTCCACAAAAGTGGACCGAATTCAGATTGATCCAGGTTCTGCACTCAGCGTCGTGCCCAGTAGATTGATGTAGCTGTTGGGGATTTTCCTTCATCGCTTGACACCTACACACACTACCATCTATGGATTCAACGCTAATAATAGCCATCCTCTTGGTAAGATCCGATTGCGGTGTCAAATTGGAGACTTGAAAACGGAGGTTACATGCTATGTAATTAACGCTGATACCTCCTACAATATTTTATTGGGGCGACCTTGGATCCACACTCATATGATAGTTCCGTCGACTCTTCACCAGTGCATGAAATATTGCGATGAGGAAGGAGAGGTCCGGACACTAATTGCGGACAAGCAGCCATTCAAAGGGTTGGAGAATTACTTCACAGATGCTGCACTCTACAAGCCAGCACATGAAGCCTCCAATGACAATCTTAGCAAGTCTCCAAAGCCCGACGACAGTGGCAATGAAGCCGACACTGAGTACGAGCTCCTTGGAGAAGATGATGGGGGTGATTGCGAAATCAACCCTCACCTAGATCTTATCTTAGGTCTTGATAATATAGTGGATGTAATAGAAAGTGAATGGGTTATTAATGAAAATGTAAAGTTAGTCTACGAGCATGCTGTAGCTACTGAATCAGAACCCTCTTGTACTTCTACCGAAGTGGATGGCCTATCCGAACTTGAAGTTCTGGCGGCATGTCATTTGCCACTTAGGTCATCCCTCCTCTCTCAGTCTAAAATAGCTGAGGAGAAATGTCACTACTTTGAAGTGCCTCCTCAAAGAGGATCCCAAAGGCCGATTATGTTCGGTAAAGTAATTACCTCACCTCGCCGAAAACAAAGCAGTGAAAGTGATGAGCAGACATCACCCCAATTTCACCTATATGAACAGAAGTCTCGGCAAATAATGAAGAAAATGGGATATGATTTCACCCATAAGCCGGGATTAAACTTTGGAAAAGGGCGACGGAATCTCATACCCTCGTTTAGACCGAGAGGAAAGAGCCCTGATTATTATCAGAAGACCCGCAGGGGGTTGGGATATGTATCTACTCCACCTTCGTCACCATTAAAAGCTGAAGAGAGTTCTTCGGTCAAAGAAGAAACATCTTCACCAGATCATAATTCAGATATAAGCACCGGTGTTTGTTTCAATCTTTGACAATCAATATGGTTTCAGCCGCGCCAGAAAGCGACGAGGAACCAATTGACGTTCAAGATGATGCTTGGGCTAGGCATATGGATACTCTCTGGGATGTCCGCTTTGAACAGCGTGACCCGCCCACAGAAGACAAATTAATACAGGTTAACATGGGAACGGAAGAAAATCCGAAACCCATTTTCATAAGCGACACACTAACTCCTTTAGAAAAAGAGGAACTTATATCCCTTATCAAAGAGTATATAGATGTGTTCGCATGGAGTTATGAAGATATGCCTGGGCTTGACCCTCAAATTGCCACACACCGGTTAAATATAAAAGAAGATGTCAAACCTGTTAAACAGCAACAGAGGCGTTTTCGATCGGAATTGATGGAGGCAATAGTTGCTGAGGTCAATACGTTTATACAATCCGGTTTCATCCGTGAAGAACAACACCCAGATTGGGTGGCAAACATAGTGCCAGTTCGCAAAAAGAATGGCAAAATCCGGATATGCATTGACTTTCGAGATCTGAACGCTGCATGTCCCAAGGATGAATTTCCACTCCCCATCACCGATGTGATGATCGATAATACTTGCGGTTATGAGAGGATGTCCTTTATGGATGGTTTCTCAGGTTATAACCAAATCAAGATGCACCCGGCTGATGAAAAGCATACAGCTTTCAGAACGCCACAGGGGATATACTGTTATACGGTGATGCCATTCGGATTAAAGAATGCAGGTGCCACCTACCAATGCGCAATGAGCGCCATATTCAAAGAACACTTGCGCAGAACAGTGGAGTGCTATGTGGATGACTTAGCAGTCAAAAGCAAAGACAAAGAAGATCATCTTCATGATTTAAGAGTGGTCTTCGATCTTATGCGGAAACATCACCTGAAGATGAATCCTACCAAGTCGTTCATGAGGGTATCCAGCGGGAAGTTTCTGGGGTTCATAATAACTTCAAAAGGAATTTTCCTCGACCCTGAAAAGGTAAAAGCGATTAGCGAAATGCCGTATCCCCGCAATCTTAAGGAATTAAGGGGATTATAAGGAAAGCTCGCTTATATTCAGCGCTTCATATCCAACTTATTTGGACGATGCCAACCATTCTCCAAACTTATGAAGAAGGGAGCGTCTTTCATATGGGATGAGGCATGTCAGCGGGCATTTGATGACCTCAAGGAGTACCTTACTAAGCCTCCTGTACTAATGGCACCAGCCCCTGGGCAGCCCTTCCTTATATATGTAAGGGCCATGGATAATGCTTTAGAAGCATTACTTGCTCAATATAATGAGCACGGCCATGAACATGCCCTCTACTATTTAAGTAGAACAATGATTGGGGCCGAACATCGGTATACCCCGATTGAAAAAGAATATTTAGCCCTAGTGTTTGCTGTTCAGAAAACGCGACACTACCTTTCGGGGCAAACAATTCATGTCATATCATGGGTTAATCCCCTGAAGATTCTGATGACAAAATCGGGATCCTTGAATGGCCGATTGGCAAAATGGACGCTCTTACTATCGCCCTATGACATACATTTTGTCCCTCAAAAGGCCATGAAGGGACAGGCAATCGCTGATTTCCTTGCAGACCATCCAATTTGGTCCAAATTAAAGCAGACATCAGAAGTCAACACAGTTACCGGAGAACAGCCTTGGCAAATGTTCTTTGATGGTGCCGCGAGACGATCTGCTGCTGGAGTGGGAGTTGTGCTAATATCCCCACATAAACATATATTGCCTAACGGTTACTCATTAACAGAACCGTGCACTAATAATGTAGCTGTTGGCAGTGAAAATTTCTAAGTTAAAAGGATTTTCCACAACAGAACGCGGAGCTAATTCAATAGCCCCGCGTTTGGTTACATTAACCCTGCGTTTGAATGAAACGCGGAGATGTTTAATAGCTCCACGTTGATTCCGCAGTTTGGCTTGTATTAGCCTCGCGTTTGAGTAAAACGCGGAGATGATCAATAGCTCCGCGTTAGCTCCGCGTTTTGGTTATTTAGCGCTGTGTTTTGATGCGATTAAAGCTCCGCGTAAGCAGATAACCAGAATCTCAAATTGATTGAGATTATGATTCTGGGCCTATCCAAATACCCGAATCAAGTCTAATCAGAATTCCATCAAAACTAAGATATTTGATTGGAATCCCTGATAATGACGAGTTCTATTTAGATAGAAACTATTGCATTAACCTGGGGCTATAAATACTTTCCTGGTGAAACCCTAATGGTCTTCTTTTTGGGCATCGGAAGTCTCCTATCGATCCTTTGGCAATTCAAGTACGCGAGAGAGCCTTGAAGCCTTTGCTGATCATCTTCTGAAATCTTGGAGAATTCAAGTTACGCACAGAGCCTTGAGTTCGTGAAGATCAGAGAAAACCACCATCTTCTTTCTGGAGTTCTTGAGAAGTTCGTGTTACGCGAGAGAGCCTTGAACAAATCAAAACCAGAGAAGATCGTCTATATTCGGCCGATATCTTTAAAAGAGAAGATTTCAACGTACCGATCGTCCAAAGGAGCTGCTTGACAGATCCCATCGCCACAGATCCCACACTATTTTGTAAAAGAGAGAGAGATTGAAGTATAAAATCCTCTCGTTTGTTCTTTTTATATCTTGTTCACTTCTATTGTAATCTAAGATGTATTCAATGGAAGGAAGCGAAGGAAATTTTGCGACGAATTGACAGTGAAAATTTCTAAGTTAAAAGGATTTTCCACAACAGAACGCGGAGCTAATTCAATAGCCCCGCGTTTGGTTACATTAACCCTGCGTTTGAATAAAACGCGGAGATGTTTAATAGCTCCGCGTTGATTCCGCAGTTTGGCTTGTATTAGCCTCGCGTTTGAGTAAAACGCGGAGATGATCAATAGCTCCGCGTTAGCTCCGCGTTTTGGTTATTTAGCGCCGCGTTTTGATGCAATTAAAGCTCCGCGTAAGCAGATAACCAGAATCTCAAATTGATTGAGATTATGATTCTGGGCCTATCCAAATACCCGAATCAAGTCTAATCAGAATTCCATCAAAACTAAGATATTTGATTGGAATCCCTGATAATGACGAGTTCTATTTAGATAGAAACTCTTGCATTAACCTGGGGCTATAAATACCTTCCTGGTGAAACCCTAATGGTCTTCTTCTTTTTGGGCATCGGAAGTCTCCTATCGATCCTTTGGCAATTCAAGTACGCGAGAGAGCCTTGAAGCCTTTGCTGATCATCTTCTGAAATTTTGGAGAATTCAAGTTACGCACAGAGCCTTGAGTTCGTGAAGATCAGAGAAAACCACCATCTTCTTTCTGGAGTTCTTGAGAAGTTCGAGTTACGCGAGAGAGCCTTGAACAAATCAAAACCAGAGAAGATCGTCTATATTCGGCCGATATCTTTAAAAGAGAAGATTTCAACGTACCGATCGTCCAAAGGAGCTGCTTGACAGATCCCATCGCCACAGATCCCACACTACTATTAAAAGAGAGAGATTGAAGTATAAAATCCTCTCGTTTGTTCTTTTTATATCTTGTTCACTTTTATTGTAATCTAAGATGTATTCAATGGAAGGAAGCGAAGGAAATTTTGCGACGAACAGTAGCGGAGTACAATGCGCTTATTATCGGCTTAAAAATAGCTCTGCAACTGGGGGTGAACCATCTAGAGGCATATGGAGATTCTAAGCTCATTGTCAATCAGATGACGGGTGAGTAAGAAGTCAGACATGAAGCCCTCATCCCCTATCATCAGCTAGCTATTGAGCTAGCAGGATATTTTGAACAATTTTACATATACCACATATCTCGAAATGAGAACGTATATGCAGATGCTCTTGCCGTATTAGCCGCAACACTGGCAATCCCGCCAGGTGAAGCTAAAAGCATCACCATTGGTAGTAGAGAACTCCTCCACCCAGACGTGGTATCTCAAGCCGAAGAGGTATGCCAGATTGGCTTAAAGTTAGAACCCCGTGATTGGCGATTTCCGTTTGTGGATTATGCCTTACATGGGATATTACCAGAAGATACTAAGGAAGCCACCTCAATAAAGAGGAAGGCCCAAAGATTTTATTATGACCATAAACTTCAGACTTTGTATAGAAAGTCAAGAGGTGGCCTATTGCTACGCTGCATATCGAAAGCAGAAGCAGAACAAGTGCTGAAAGAAACACATGATGGAGTATGTGGAGCTCATCAGCCTGGTCCCAAACTTGGAGACCGTATAAGAAGGCTAGGATACTACTGGCCGAGCATGGTTACGGAAGCAATGGCATACGCTAAACGATGTCATGCATGCCAAATACATGCCAATTTTATTCATCAACCCCAAGAATACTTGCACAATACCGTCGCAAGCTGGCCATTTGAAGCCTGGGGAATGGACATTGTGGGGCCAGTAACTCCCCCGTCATCCAGAGGACATCGGTTTATTCTTGCAATAACCGATTATTTTTCAAAATGGGCCGAAGCCGTGCCCATGAAAGAGGTGAAGACGACAGATGTGATCAAGTTCGTCAAGCATCATGTCATTTACCGCTTTGGCATCCCCCGACGGATTATTCATGATAATGGTCCGCAATTCATTAGTCAAGGATTCTCCAGATTCTGCAATAAGTTCAGAATCAAAGATATTGCTTCAACGCCATATAACCCCGTGGCTAATGGGTTAGCTGAAGCTTTCAACAAGACGATTATTAAACTCCTTCGGAAGTTCGTCTCTTCTAATAAACGAGATTGGAATGAAAATCTAGGAGAATACCTGTGGGCTTATCGCACCACCGTTCGCACCCCGACTAAAGCTACCCCGTTCTCTTTGGTTTACGGAAGTGAGGCTGTCTTGCCTCTTGAAATCCAGATACCATCCTTGAGAGTGGCTTTAGCCATAAAGATGACGACAGAAGAGCGTCATCAGCAAAGATTGCAAGAACTAGAGGCGTTAGATGAAAAACGTCTCAGGGCTCAACAGCAAATTGAGTTGTATCAAGCCCGAATATCTCAAACGTTCAATAAGAACGTCAAACCAAGGACCTTTAAGTAAGGAGACTTGGTTCTGGCTGTTAAAAGCCCAATGGTGCTAACCCACAAGACTAAGGAAAAGTTTGAACCCAAGTGGGAAGGACCGTTTGTTGTGGAGACAGTATACTCCAGTGGAGGCTATCGCTTAATGAATCAAGACGGCGACAGGATGATGATGCCGATCAATGGCAAATTTCTGAAGAAATACTATTCTTAGTAGCCCTGGAGATACGAGTCGTCTTTTTTTTTAGGCATGCGCAATTTGGCGCCTCTGACCCAAACCTGGTGTGTTTGGTTCTCAAGTTTGAACCACCTCCAGTCTTTTTCTTAGGCATGCGCATTGTGCGCCTCTAACCTAAACCTGGCGTGTTTGGTTCTCAAGTTTGAACCACCATCAGTCTCTTCCTTAGGCATGCGCATTGTGCGCCTCTGACCTAAACCTGGTGTGTTTGGAGTATCCAGTTCAAGTTACGCGAGAGAGCCTTGAACCGCCTCCAGTTTGGTTCTCAAGTTTGAACCACCATCAGCCTTTTCTTGGGCATGCGCAATTTGGCACCTCTGACTCAAACCTGGTGTGCTTAGTTCTCAAGTTTGAACAGCCCCCAATCTTCTTTTAGGCATGTGTAATTAAGCGCCTCTGACCTAAAAAGTATGAATTTCCCAACGCCAACTAGGCAATGGGAAGAGAACAAGTTTCTCGCCAACCCATCATACTGGGGTAAAAGTATGAATTGCCCAACGCCAACTAGGTAATGGGAAGAGAACGAGTTTCTCGCCAACCCATCATACTGGGGTAAAAGTATGAATTGCCCAACGCCAACTAGGCAATGGGAAGAGAACAAGTTTCTCGCTAACCCATCATACTAGGGTAAAAGTATGAATGCCCAACGCCAACTAGGCAATGGGAAGAGAACGAGTTCTCGCCAACCCATCATACTGGGGTAAAAGTATGAATTGCCCAACGCCAACTAGGCAATGGGAAGAGAACAAGTTTCTTGCCAACCCATCATGCTGGGGTAAAAGTATGAATTGCCCAACGCCAACTAGGCAATGGGAAGAGAACAAGTTTCTCGCCAACCCATCATACTGGGGTAAAAGTATGAATTGCCCAACGCCAACTAGGCAATGGGAAGAGAACGAGTTTCTCGCCAACCCATCATACTGGGGTAAAAGTATGAATTGCCCAACGCCAACTAGGCAATAGGAAGAGAACAAGTTTCTCGCTAACCCATCATGCTAGGGTAAAAGTATGAATTGCCTAACGCCAACTAGGCAATGGGAAGAGAACAAGTTTCTCGCCAACTCATCATGCTGGGGTAAAAGTATGAATTGCCCAATGCCAACTAGGCAATGGGAAGAGAACGAGTTTATCGCCAACCCATCATACTAGGGTAAAAGTATGAATTGCCCAACGCCGACTAGGAAATGGGAAGAGAACAAGTTTCTCGCTAACCCATCATGCTGGGGTGAAAGTATGAATCGCCCAATACCGATAAAGTAAAGGGAAGAGGAAAAGTTTGGCATTTAAGCCCAAACGTACTCCTCGACAACTCACCATGTTGAGGGGAATAACATGGCTAGCCCAACTCAAACGGTAGTTGGTAAAGGCTAATCAAATCCGTTAATAGCTGGGGGTTTGCTAAAAATCCCATATTAAACTTTAATTGTTACTTCGGCTCGAGAAATTGAGCATAAACGATACCGAGATAAATCGTTTTGACGACAGGTTATTTGTTGGGCAAGCAAACCTGTTTTGAAGCCGGCAAATAAAAGAGTCAAAAGAATCATCTTTATTAAAAATGTGAAGATACAAAAAGAATTTCAAAGAAACATCGTAAGGTTATCTCTCTCCTGTTTACGAAGTTCTTATTACAAGGAAGATAAAAGCGTAAAGAGAGATGAAACTATTGGCCTCCCAGGAGTCTCAATTGGTTTATTGTCTCGTCCAAATTTCTACGATGAGAAGCCTCCACGGTTTGCTGAGCTTGCCTACGCAACTCATCATCACTTATTGTAAGTTGTTGCTGACGAGATTCTTCTATGGCACGATTCCTGGCCATCTCTTCCTGCTGAATCTACTCCTGCTGGACAAGCAACATCTCCCGCTTCTTGACAGATTCTCCTAATCGGAGTTCATTTTCTATCAAGGTGGCCCGAGCTCTGGCAATCGTCTCCTGGACTTTAGAGATGGCCGCCTGACTTTCCTCAATTCCAAAGTTTACCCTCTGCAGGTCGCCAAGAACGGATTCCCGACTGGCCTGGAGCTCTGTCAGCTCCTGAGACCATCTCTCCTCCTGCTGCCTTAAAATATTTCTTCGAGATAAGGATTCTGCCCGAAGCCGCGCCAGCTCTATCTCAGTGATCGCCTCCACATCCGCCTGACGGAGTGTGTGTAGCGTGGTCACCTGCTCTTCTAAGGCTGCAAGGCGGGCCCAGTATGGAGCTGCTCGATCTTGTCCACCGAATTCTTCAATATTTCCTAAATAGCGGAGTAACAGTGGACGTGCGAAGTTGAAGAAATCGTGGCCAGCAAGAACCATCTCGACACATCTTCTTAACAAATGCATAAAATCCTCGACAGTGAAGCCGAAAATTTTTTCAAGAGGATTTGCACTGTCGGTAGGCAAAGTAGGTAATACCAAGAAAGGTGTCGTAAGTAAGGAAGCAGTAGTTGCTGGAATTGGAGAAGAAGAAACCCGTCCCTGCATTAAATTCATAATATGGGGGACCAGCAGAGCCAGTGCAGATCTGGAAGAGGTGGAGACCCCAGACGAAGTACCGTCAGTACAGATCACTTGGGTACCCCCACCAACAGGAAGAGAAGATGGGATCACTTCGCCTGAAGTTCCTCCGGTGGGAGAAGCATCTTCGAATGAGAATTTCAAATTATTCTCCTCCCTTGCTAGAAGGCTTGAAGTCGGAAGAGTTGCAGGTATCTCAACAGCCACGACAACAGACGACGTTAAAATCGCTGACTGAGAAGGCACGCCAACGACCGTGGGAAATGTCTCAGTGGAGAAAACTGGTGTTGGAGATGGCATGCTAGGAGACGGTGTGGCCTCCTTAGCAGCAGCTGTGATAATGACTTCTGTTCTCTCATCGCTCCCCAGTTCGTCAATTGAGGGAATTGAAGAGGGAACAGAGGCAGGAGCCGGTGTGGAATAACCAGCCGCGAACTCGCCAGCAGAGCTATCCACACCACCAACGGAGCCGGAATGGTCCATCCTATCATCAGACTCTACTTGGGTAGTCGAAAGCATTGGCGAGAGAAGTTGACCACCTGCACGTCAGAAGACCAGAAAAGCAGTGTTATGATAAATAAAAAACGGACAAAAGATAAAATGTTAAAGGCCATACCAGGCGATACAAGTCCAGTTGTCGGACTTGAAGGGGCAGCCATTGTCGTTTCCAGCAATGTACCCGTCTCACTACCCGTTAGTTGCACTCCAGGTTCTGCCACAGGCTCTACGGCCGAAGGAACCGAAACCTCAGCAACGCTTGGAGTTTTAGCAGGCTCATCATCCCTTGCCAACGCTGGGGGTACAGCTGAAGCCAACAAGTCAGAAGCGAGTTTGATAGCCACTTCTTGGGGGACTATCAAAGTTTCCTGTGCCAATTTTTGCTTCTTACCCGGCCTTTTCTTTAAAGTGCCGCGGCGTTTGACAGTTGGACTCAGGGAACGACTGGCAACAGGTTGAGGAGCTCCACCAGCACCAGTATTGTCGTCATCATCACTGGCATCATCGTCTGATTCGCTGACATCCGAAGGCTCAGCCGCAGCGCCAAGGAATTCTTCCATTCCTTTTATCCTTACCCTAGAAGCACCCTGGCGGCTAATATAGAGGGCTTCAATCTCTTTGCAACAACTGCGATAGAGAGAGAAGCCGGGCACGTCAGCATTCACAATATTGAACCAATTGCAGAAGCTGAGGGTCATAGCCAATTCTGGCACCTTCTGGGGCAAGGAGAATTCAGCCTCGGTCCCGCCCGCTGCAAAATGGAACCAGCCACGAGCGCCTTCATATAAATCTCCCTCGTGAGCAAGATCTTTATTTGGATTGCCCACATAAAGTTGAGAGTATCCAAACTGGCGAGCAAAGCGACTCGGAATATATGGCTCGATCTGACACCTGAGATCTTGACGATACACCAAGTGTCCGGGACGGATGTTGAGAAGCCACCAGAACGCTCCTGCAGTTAAAGTAGTGAACTTATCTGCTCCCACGGCATCCTTCAGCCTCACCCCATATCTTTCGTCAGGGAAGTCGGGGAAACATCTGAAGATCTCATAATTCTGAAAGCTACGAAGAGTCTTCCGAATCTGGGACATATAATTCTGCTTCCATGAAGAACGTTCGTACAGTTCTACAAGGAAGCACTTTTCGCCCGAACGACGCTCTGGTGCACTCATTAAGGAGCGACAGTGCAAGACGAGCCACGCCATCAAATAGGTGTAGGGCATCTCCACCCTAGGGTTTAGAGTCTTCGGCTGGGCAGTCTCTTTCGACTTGCCCTTTCCTTTCCCCTTGACTTTAATAGTAGGGAGGAAATCACGACAGAGCACCCTCAGTCCATATTGCAAGTTGCATACCATGGCGGGAAGGAGTCCAAGGGGTCGACCGTATGCAAGAAGAACCGCTGGATATACCACGGTCATTGCAATCGCTTCCTTGGACAATGACGGCACGATGCATCTTTTGAGCCACAGCATCAAAAACCCGACAATGAGACCTCTGTTGGAGATCGAAAACTGGGCTTGATAGTGATAGCTCTTGACTGAAGTACCGGGACCGTATCCATTCTCATTGGATTTCGTGGTATAAAACAAACGGTAATGACCCCTGGCTACACGTTGGTCGATCTCTGAAATGGTGACAGGAGAGTGACCATGGATAGTGGCCGAGCTATCCTTAGAATTTAGGTTGGCAAAAAGGTATTCGGCCCACTTCTTGTGACCAATACCGTGATTACGTGCACCTGTCTGGTCAGCGCAAATATGATAATGGCACATTATCTCCCAGTACGTGACGTAGATGCGCTCATCCCTCGCCAATAACATGTTCAATTCATCGGTGGTAGGGATATACTCCTCGTAAGGGACTTCACCCATCGAGAGCCCAGAAACCTCAAACATCTCGTGGAGAGCGAACCCTAGCTCACCGACTGGTGTAAAGAAAGTACAGGTCTTAGGGTTATACATCTCCAAGAGGCAGTAAAAGTGATAAGCACTCTGGGGAAACCCGAATTGGACATTCCTGATGGCTTTATACAAGCCAATATCCTTTAAAATGGGCTCGTGGGAATCCAACATGTACTGAACAAGGCGGGCCCACCACATATTGTTAGAAAAATGAACCCAGCCAGGCATCTTGAAGTCGCTAGCCGGGTACTGACCATCCTTCACCAGGAACTCACTTAAGAAAGTTCGGGCACGAGATGGGACTTCTCCCACTGGAAGCTCCTTGCCAAATCGGCCTGGAAGCAAGCCAGTAATTCATCTGGGGGAACCATCTTGATAAACCCCTTTTGCACCAAATTTGCCTGTTGGGACGCCATCTTGCTCTTGAGTCAGTCCCCACTTTAATTCCCAAGGCATTGCCAGCCTCTGAAGATAGACCAGAGGATAGCTACGATTCATTCTAGGCAGAAACATCAACATTTCGCCTGAGTTATATAACCAAATGCACTCCTCTTCAGAAAGGATCTCATCTGATTGATCCATCTGGTCTCCAAAGAGGAAGGCAAGTTTCTCCATCGCTTCTCTATTCAAAGTTTCGAAGGCTGCATCAGTTATGATTTCTCGCGCAGTGGTGGGATGATACTTGATCAACTTCTCCTTGCGATCCTTCGGGTCTGGCTTGTACGAGGGCAGGATGGTAGTGAAACGGAATTGGCCTGAAGGATCAGAACCCCCAGCAAAGCCGAAGTAGTTCTTGTAGGGAAGAGATTCCATCGAATACCCTACTGCATAAAGAAACACCAGAGTAAGAGAAGTTTCTCTAGGACAGAAAATTTCTCTAAGTATGGACGCGCGAAGCTAAAGATTAGAACGAGCGAAGCTAAGAATAGCGCCGCGCGAAGCTAAAGATTAGACCGCGCAGAAGTTAAAATAGCCTCGCGTTTTTAGCGCGACTGCTACTTAAAATAGCCTCGCGTTTTTAACGCGACAGCTACTTAAAATAGCCTCGCGTTTCAGCGCGACTGCTACTTAAAATAGCCTCGCGTTTTTAGCGCGACTGCTACTTAAAATAGCCTCGCATTTTTAGCTCGACAGCTACTTAAAATAGCCTCGTGTTTCAGCGCGACAGCTACTTAAAATAGCCTCGCGTTTCAGCGTGACTGCTACTTAAAATAGCCTCGCGCTTTAAACGCGAGGATGACGCGATAACTTCGCGTAAGAAGGCAGTCAGAGACTTTTCTTCTTCTCCAAGCCTTACGGCAGGAGTACGGCGATCTCGTCGGTAAAAGAGTTGATTGATCAGTTAAAATTAAGCCAAATCACTCTAGAAATGTTCTAAAAAGTCTCGATGGAAAGATTCTTACCCCCGATAGGCGAAATGTGGGCTGGCGCGTCGCTGCCTTGGCCGCCGCCACCACTGCTTGCGCCAGTCGCCGATGATGGAGCTGCTCGAGAAGTAGCACGAGTCTTGAGTGCCATTGCTGAGAAAAATCGACTGAAAATCTGGAGAAACTCGGTCGGAAGAAGATCGGGTCATCTGAACTCTGATCACCTGAATCTCTAAGTTTCTGGAAAATTCTCAAATAGAGTGAGAAGGATAAGAAATAGAGATTTCTTTTAAATGAAAGGAACCGCCTCTTGGAATTCGGCGCGAATTTCGGAGAAAGTGACTGGTCAGTTACTCTCCAACACGCGAAGCTATTAGCCTCGCGCGATTATGGAAATGCGAAGTTGTTTAACTCCGCGCAACTATACAAAATGCGAGGATAGTCTGTGCCTTAGCTTCGCGTTTTCATGGAAAAACTTAGATTTTTGACGAGTGCAATTAGGCGCTTCCATCTAAGTTAAGGCGATCCTTATCCGATCATTTGGGTATTATCAGTCTAAGTTACGCAGAAGTGCCTTAGACTATTTTACCAAAATTATTGACCATCTGTTTGTTGAGTAAGCAAAATTCTTGAAGCTAACAGATAGAGAGGAAAATAATTTGCTCTTTATTCATAAAAGAAGATATTACAAAGAGGGAGTTATACCTCTCCCAAAAGCTTTTACATGATCAATTTATCAATAACTGAACAGTAAGACTTCTCTACGAGGTGTTGAAGCTCAGTTCCCTGGTTCACATACAAAAGAACTCCAGACTTCTCTACGGGGTGTTGAAGCTCAGTTACCTGGTTCACATACAAAAGAATTCCAGATTTCTCTATGGGGTGTTGAAGCTCAGTTCCCTGGTTCACATGCAAAAGATCTCCTCTGCAAATGTCAATTAGGATCTGTCATCCGAAATGAAGCACGAGAGGAAAGGAAAGTGCTGCACTGAAGCGCAATTCTGCACTGCAAGTGCTACAGCTCCTTATTTACAGCCCCTTCAGGAGTTTATCTCTCGGAGCCAGAGCTTGAAACCTGCAACTATATTGTAAAGCATATGCTTCTGACTTCCTTAGAGTTACTTTTGATGAAGATCGATGGACCCGCATACATTCCTCTTCAGAAAGGATTGGACTTACTGCAAAAAGGAACAGAGTTTCCAAAAGTGTGAAAACGCGGAGCTAAGCTAACTCCGCGCACAGTTGAAGAAATAGCCTCGCGCTTTAAACGCAAAGGATGATGCGATAACTTCGTGAAAAGGGGGACAAGATTTCTTTCTGCTCTTTCCTTCCCTCGCAATTCATAGCGACTGCTAATCAAGGATAGCCTCGCAATTCATAGCGACTGCTAATCAAAGATAGCCTCGCAATTCATAACGACTGCTAATCAAAGATAGCCTCGCAATTCATAGCGAGTGCTAATAAAAAATAGCCTCGCAATTCATAGCGACTGCTAATCAAAGATAGCCTCGCAATTCATCGCGACTGCTAATCAAAGATAGCCTCGCGGATTCATTGAGACTACTAGTAAAGCCCCGCGTTTCAAGCGCAGGGACGACACAATAAAATGGCGATCTCGCCGACAAGATAAGCAATCGTCCAGATTAAACCAAGCCAAAATATCTCAGAATGGTTCTTAGAAAACCAAGAGATGAGGTTTTTACCTTCGGAAGACGCTGCATAGACTGGTTCGCTGTTGCGTTTACCTTCACGGCTGCTGCCATTAACGCCGGCCAACTTGCGAAAAGCCAAACTCCTCTGGAGAGACATCCTAATGATGAAAATCTATGGAGAATTGAACGAAGATCAGTTGAAGATCATTCGTGAGTCACTCGAGTTCTCAGAAATTCTTCGGATGAGATGAAGAAGAAGATGAGTCGGGAGCTCTATTTAAACAGAATTTCCGTCGCTTGGTATTCGGCGTAGAAATTCAGGGTAATTAATGACATAATTACTCATTTCACTGAAGACGAAGTGAAGCTGACTAGCTCCGCGTAAGCGAGCAAAACGCGAGATAGACTTGGTATTCTAACTCCGCGTTTTCAGTTTGAAGATCCAAAGTATTTCAAAATCTGCTGAAGTCTAAGCCATTTTGAAAACTTTGGAGGGGGTTCTGTTGGCAGTGAAAATTTCTAAGTTTAAAAGATTTTCCACAACAGAACGCGGAGCTAATTCAATAGTCCCGCGTTTGGTTACATTAACCCTGCGTTTGAATAAAACGCGGAGATGTCTAATAGCTCCGCGTTGATGTCGCAGTTTGGCTTGTATTAGCCTCGCGTTTGAGTGAAACGCGGAGATGATCAATAGCTCCACGTTAGCTCCGCGTTTTGGTTATTTAGCGCCGCGTTTTGATGCGATTAAAGCTCCGCGTAAGCAGATAACCAGAATCTCAAATTGAGTGAGATTATGATTTTGGGCTTATCCAAATACCCGAATCAAGTCTAATCAGAATTCCATCAAAACTAAGATATTTGATTGGAATCCCTGATAATGACGAGTTCTATTTAGATAGAAACTCTTGTATTAACCTGGGGCTATAAATACCTTCCTGGTGAAACCCTAGGGGTCTTCTTTTTGGCATCTGAAGTCTCCTATCGATCCTTTGGCAATTCAAGTACGCGAGAGAGCCTTGAAGCCTTTGCTGATCATCTTCTTTTCGGCAATTAAGATATTTTTCTGAAATCTTGGAGAATTCAAGTTACGCACAGAGCCTTGAGTTCGTGAAGATCAGAGAAAATCACCATCTTCTTTCTGGAGTTCTTGAGAAGTTCGAGTTACGCGAGAGAGCCTTGAACAAATCAAAACCAGAGAAGATCGTCTATATTCGGCCGATATCTTTAAAAGAGAAGATTTCAACGTACCTATCATCCAAAGGAACTACTATAGATCCCATCGCCACAGATCCCACAATATTGTAAAAGAGAGAGATTGAAATATAAAATCCTCTCGTTTGTTCTCTTTATATATTTTGTTCACTTCCGTTGTAATCTAAGATGTGTTCAATGGAAGGAAGCGAAGAAACTTTTGCGACGAACAACATACAAACCTGACTCGAGAGGGCGCAGGAAAAAATTGATCAAATATCATCCCACTACTGAACGTGAGATTATCACTGATGCAGTCTTCGAAGATGTGAACAGAGAAGCATTAGAAAAACCCGCATTTCTCTTCGGGGATCAGATGGAGCAATCAGACGAGATCCTCTCTGAACAGGATTGTATGTGGCTCTATAACTCAGGCGAAGCTTTAATATTTCTGTCTGAAATGGATCGTAGTTACCCTTTGATCTACCTTCAGAGGTTGGCGATGCCCGTGAGTTAAAGTGGGGACTATCTCAAGAAAAGGATGGCGTCCCGACAGGCAAATTGGGCGCACAGGGAGCTTATCAAGATGGCCCTACAAGATACATTACTGGTTTGCTTCCAGGCCGTTTTGGCAAGGAGCTCCTAGTAGGAGAGGTTCCGATCCGCGCAAGAACTTTCTTAAGTGAGTTCCTGGTGAAAGAAGGTCAATATCCAGCTAGCGATTTTAGGATGCCTGGCTGGGTTTACTCTTCTGGCAACATGTGGTGGGCCCGCCTTGTCCAGTACATGTTGGATTCCCATGAACCCATTCTGAAGGAGATTGGCCTGTACAAGGCCATCAGGAATGTTCAATTCGGGTTCCCTCAGAGTGCTTATCATTTCTTCTGTTTTCTTGAGATGTACAACCCCGAGACCTGCACTCTTTTTACCCCAGTGGGTGGGTTAGGGTTTGCTCTCCACGAAATGTTTGAGGTATCTGGGCTCTCAATGGGCGAAGTCCCCTATGAGGAGTATATCCCCACTACTGAGGAATTGAACATGCTGCTGGCGAAGGATGAACGCATTTATGCTACATATTGGGAGATGATGTACCACTACCACATCTGTGCTGACTTAGCAGGTGTGCGTAATCAAGGTATCAGCCATAAGAAATGGGCTGATTACCTCTTTACCAACTTGAACTCTAAGGACAGTTCAACAACTGTTCATGGCCATGCTCCTGTCTATATCACAAAGATTGATCGCCGTATTGCCAAGATCCGGCTAATGTTTTATACCACTGATTCCAATGAAGGTGGATTCAGTCCTGGTATCTCTTTCAAAAGCTACCACTATAAGGCTCAGTCTCCAGTATCTAACAGAGACCTTATTGCTGGGTTCTTGATGTTGTGGCTTAAGAGATGTGTGGTGCTATCATTGCCAAAAGAGGCAATTACAATGACTGTGGTCTATCCAGCAGTCCTCCTCGCATACGGCCGACCTTTTGGACTTCTTCCTGCCATGGTGTGCAATCTTCAGCATGGATTGCGAACGCTCTGCCAGGACTTCATCCCTGCTGATAAAGGCAAGGGGAAAGGGATAGGAAAATCGAAAGAGGTCGCCTTGGTGAAGACTCCGAACCCTAGGGTGGAGCTTCCCTATACTTATATGATGGCATGGCTTGTTATGCACTGCCCGTCTCTAATGAGTGCTGCTTCATGCCGCTCTGATGACAAGTGTTGCTTTGTGGAGCTATACGAGCGCTCTTCATGGAAGCACTACTATATGTCTCAAATCCGGAAGACTCTCCGGCACCATCAAAATTATGAGATCTTTCGGTGCTTCCCCGATTTTCCTGATGGAGGATACGGGCTGAAATTGAGGGATATTGCAGGAGCAGATAATTTCACTGCTTTATCCTTAGGAGCATTTTGGTGGCTTCTTAATATCCAGCCCAGGCATCTGGTGTACCGTCAAGACAGTAAATGTCTTATTGAACCATACATCCCGAATCGCTTTGCTCGCCAATTTGGATATTCCCAACTTTATGTGGGCAATCCAAACAAGAATTTAGCCTATGAGGAAAATCTGTATGACGGTGCCCGTGGCTGGTTTCATTTTGTAGCTGGTGGAACCGGAGCTGAATTCACCCTCGCTCAGAAATTGCCAGAATTGGCCATGACTCTCAGTTTTTGCACCTGGTATAGCATTGCTAATGCTGACGTGCCTCATTTCTCGATCAACCAAAGCTGTTGCAAGGAGATTGAGGCTTTCTACATTAGTCGCCAAGGTGCTTCTAGAGTTAGAGTAAAAGGAATGGATGAATTCCTTGGCGCCGTCAGTGAGTCTGGTGATGATGATGATAATAATGACGATGATAATCCTGATGCTGGAGGTGCTCCCCAACCTGTCGTCATTCGTCCCTGGAGCCCGACCCTCAAACGCTGCGGTGCCCCAAAGAAGGGGCCTGCCCAAAAGAAGAAGAAATTGGCTCCGGGGACTCTAATAGCCCCTCAAGAAGTGGCTATCAAGTTTGTGTCGGATCTTCTGGCTTCAACTCTACCTCCAGCACCGGCAGGGAAGATTGGACTTGCTGGGGCTTCAGGTATTTCCGAGGTTCCGGCTCCTCCAACCATAGAACCTGTTGAGCATCCTACTGCGCAACCACTTGGTAATTAGACGGGTACACTTCTGGAGATGACGGTAGCTCCCCCTTCAAGTCCAACAACTGGACTTGTATCTCCAGGTATGGCTCTTAGTGTTCTGTCTTTTGTTCGTTATTTTACTGTAACACCATTTTTCTTTCTCTCTTCTTCTTTTTTTTTTTTTTTTGAAATATAGGTGGTCAGCTCCTTTCGCCAATGCATTCAACTACCCAGGTGGAGTCTGATGATAAAGTGGACTATTCGGGCACCACTGGCTCAGCGGGTGGTTTGGGTAGCTCTGCAAGCGATTTCAGTACATACTACTTTACGACAACTCCTCCTTCTGTTCCTTCTTCGGTTCCCCCCATTGATGAACTTGGGAGCGATGACAGGACAGAGTTGATTGTTGCAGCCGCGGCAAGAGAAGCTACTCCATCCCCGAGTTTGCCGTCTCCGACACCAAATATCTGTTCTGACGAAACTTTTCCAGTAATTGTCGGTGTGCCTTCTGCTCCTCAGCCAGCAATATTAACGCCTTCCACCATAATGGCTGTTGAAACACCTGTAACTCCTCCAGCTCCCAGTCTTCCAGTAGGGGCTGAGGAGAATTTGAAGTTCTCCTTTGAAGCTACTTCTGTCACCGGAGGAGCTTCTGGTGGAAATACTCTCTCATCCTCTCCTGTCAGTGGCACTGCCAGGGTGACTTGTACCGGCGATGCTCCTCCTCGAGTTCCTAGTTCTGCTTCATCTGCGTTGGCCTTACTGGCCCCGCATATCATGAACCTGGTGTAAGGACGGGCTCATTCTTCTTCAATTCCAACGGATACCGCTCCTCCTTCAGCAACATCTTCTTTAGCGTTGCCTGCTTTAAATGCAGACACCGTGGATCCTTTTGAGGAACTCTTCAACTACAGTGTTAATGATTTTATGCGGCTGCTAAGAAGATGTATCGAGATGATTTCCGGCGGACTAGATTTATTTAGTCTCGGCCGTCCGATGTTATCAAGTTATTTGGTAAATATTGAAAGAGTCGGGGGACAGGACCGAGCAGCTCCCTACCGGGCCCGTTTTAGAGCTTTAGAAGAGCAGGTGAACATACTCAACACAGTTCGCCAAGCGGATGTTGAGATGATTACTGGGATCGAGTGGGCTCGTCTTTGGGTGGAGTTGGTGGCTCGTCAAGAGGAATTGAGGCGCCAAGAAGAAGAATGGTCTCGAGCGTTGGCGGAGTTCCAGGCTAGTCGGGAGTCCATTCTTAGGGGTTTGGAGTTGGTGAACTCTGAGATTGAGGGGAGTCAGGCTGCCATTCTCAACGCTCAGAAGACCATTGCTAACGCTCGGGCGATCTTAGTAGCCAACGAGCTTCAATTAGGGGAAGCCGTTAAGAAGTGGGAAGCGCTGATCCTTCAACGGGAGCAAGTTGATCAGGAGGAGACAATAAGAAGC
Source organism: Dracaena cambodiana (assembly GCA_036321105.1). Classification (NCBI taxonomy): domain Eukaryota; kingdom Viridiplantae; phylum Streptophyta; class Magnoliopsida; order Asparagales; family Asparagaceae; genus Dracaena; species Dracaena cambodiana. The sequence continues at coordinate 2,753,293 of JAYEPQ010000013.1, forward strand.
CATACTATGGAAGAGTCTCGTCAGCATCTAACCTAGCAAGTTGCAATGAATGATGATGACTTACTCCGGCAAGCTCAACACTCTGCAGAAGCAACTCGTCGTCGAGTGGTTGACGAAGCGATGAATAAGTTAAAGCATCTAGGAGATCCATAGTTTTCTTTTATTCTTTTATTCTTCATTCCTTTTGTAATGAGAACTTTGTAATAAAAGAGAAAACTTTACTGATTCTCTGACTTCTTTTGTAAATACATTCCTTCTGAATGATGAATAAAGATAATTACTTTTTGATTCTTTTATTTGTTGGCTAGGAAATCTGCTTGCACAACAAATAACTTGTCATCAAAAAGTAATCCAAGTCATACTGTCAGAGATAAAAGTTTAACACGACAGGGTTTATGGAATTTTTAGCAAACCCCCAGCTATCAACGGGTTTGATTAGCCTTTACCAACTACCGTTTGAGTTGGGCTAGCCATGTTATTCCCCTCAACATGGTGAGTTATCGAGGAATTAATTTCCTCTCCCATTTGCTTTTAACAGCATTGGGTAGTTAATTTCATACTTTTTACCCCCAGTATGATAGGGTTGGCGAGGAGTTTGATCTCCTCTTCCCGCCGCTATAACAGCATTGGGCAAGTGGAGGCGGTCCAAGAGTCAATGGTGAAACTTTGAACTGGGCACACCACGATGATCTGATCAGGATTCATCAAATTTAGGTCAGAGGCACCCATTTGCGCATGCCTAATAAAAAGACTGGAGGCGGTTCGTAAAGACTGGAGGCGGTTCAAACTTGAGAACCGGGCACACCAGGTTTTAGGTCAGAGGCGCTCAATTGCGCATGCCTAAGAAGAAGACTGGAGGCGGTTCAAACTTGAGAACTGGCACACCAGATTTTAGGACAGAGGCGCTCAATTGCGCATGCCTAAGAAGAAGAGTGGAGGCAGTTCAAACTTGAGAACCGGGCACACCAGATTTTAGGTCAGAGGCGCTCAATTGCGCATGCCTAAGAAGAAGAGTGGAGGCGGTTCAAACTTGAGAACCGGGCACACCAGGTTTTAGGTCAGAGGCGCTCAATTGCGCATGCCTAAGAAGAAGACTGGAGGCAGTTCAAACTAGAGAACCGGGCACACCAGGTTTTAGGTCAGAGGCGCTCAATTGCGCATGCCTAAGAAGAAGACTGGAGGCGGTTCAAACTTGAGAACCGGGCACACCAGGTTTTAGGTCAGAGGCGCTCAATTGCGCATGCCTAAGAAGAAGACTGGAGGCGGTTCAAACTTGAGAACCGGGCACACCAGGTTTTAGGTCAGAGGCGCTCAATGCGCATGCCTAAGAAGAAGACTGGAGGCGGTTCATAAAGACTGGAGGCGGTTCAAACTTGAGAACTGGGTACACTAGGTTTTAGGTCAGAGGCGCTCAATTGTGCATGCCTAAGAAGAAGACTGGAGGCGGTTCAAATTTGAGAACCGGGTACACCAGATTTTAGGTCAGAGGCGCTCAATTGCGCATGCCTAAGAAGAGACTGGAGGCGGTTCAAACTTGAGAACTGGGCACACCAAGTTTTAGGTCAGAGGCGCTCAATTGCGCATGCCTAAGAAGAAGACTGGAGGCGGTTCAAACTTGAGAACCGGGCACACCAGATTTTAGGTCAGAGGCGCTCAATTGCGCATGCCTAAGAAGAAGACTGGAGGCGGTTCAAACTTGAGAACTGGGCACACCAGGTTTTAGGTCAGAGGCGCTCAATTGCACATGCCTAAGAAGAAGACTAGAGGCGGTTCAAACTTGAGAATCGGGCACACCAGGTTTTAGGTCAGAGGTGCTCAATTGCGCATGCCTAAGAAGAAGACTAGAGGCGGTTCAAACTTGAGAACCGGGCACACCAGGTTTTAGGTCAGAGGCGCTCAATGAGCATGCCTAAGAAGAAGACTGGAGGAGGTTCAAACTTGAGAACCGGGCACACCAGGTTTTAGGTCAGGGGCGCTCAATTGCGCATGCCTAAGAAGAAGACTGGAGGCGGTTCAAACTTGAGAACTGGGCACACCAGGTTTTAGGTCAGAGGCGCTCAATTGCGCATGCCTAAGAAGAAGACTGGAGGCGGTTCAAACTTGAGAATCGGGCACACCAAGTTTTAGGTCAGAGGCGCTCAATTGCGCATGCCTAAGAAGAAGACTAGAGGCGGTTCAAACTTGAGAACCGGGCACACCAGGTTTTAGGTCAGAGGCGCTCAATGCGCATGCCTAAGAAGAAGACTGTAGGAGGTTCAAACTTGAGAACCGGGCACACCAGGTTTTAGGTCAGGGGCGCTCAATTGCGCATGCCTAAGAAGAAGACTGGAGGCGGTTCAAACTTGAGAACTGGGCACACCAGGTTTTAGGTCAGAGGCGCTCAATTGCGCATGCCTAAGAAGAAGACTGGAGGCGGATCAAACTTGAGAATCGGACACACCAGGTTTTAGGTCAGAGGCGCTCAATTGCGCATGTCTAAGAAGAAAACTGGAGGCGGTTAAAACTTGAGAACCGGGCACACCAGGTTTTAGGTCAGAGGCGCTCAATTGCGCATGCCTAAGAAGAAGACTGGAGGCGGTTCAAACTTGAGAACCGGGCACACCAGGTTTTAGGTCAGAGGCGCTCAAGCGCATGTCTAAGAAGAAGACTGGAGGCGGTTCAAACTTGAGACCTGGGCACACCAGGTTTTAGGTCAGAGGCGCTCAATTGCGCATGCCTAAGAAGAAGACTGGAGGCGGTTCAAACTTGAGAACTGGGCACACCAGGTTTTAGGTCAGAGGCGCTTAATGCGCATGCCTAAGAAGAAGTTTGGAGTCGCGTACTTCCAGGGATATTAAGCATAGTGCTTAATATTTCTTCAGAAACTTGCCATTGATCGGCATCATCATCCTATCACCATTTTGATTCATTAAGCGGTAGGCTCCACTGGAGTATACAGTTTCTACAACAAACGGTCCTTCCCACTTGGGTTCAAATTTACCCTTAGTCTTGTGGGTTAGCATCATTGGCCTTTTAACAGCCAGAACCAAGTCTCCTTGTTTAAATGTCCTTGGTTTAACGTTTTTATTAAACGTTCGCGAGATTCGGGCTTGATACAACTCAATCCGTTGTTAGGCCCTGAGACGCTTTTCATCCAACGCCTCTAGTTCTCGCAGTCTTTGTTGATGGCGCTCTTCTGTCGTCATCTTTGTGGCTAAGGCCACTTTTAATGAAGGAATTTGGATTTCGAGAAGCAAGACGACCTCGCTTCCATAGCCCAAAGAAAATGGGGTAGCTTTTGTAGGGGTGCGAACGGTGGTGCGATAAGCCCACAGGCACTCTCCTAGCATTGCGTTTATCGCTAACGCGAGCCATTCGCGTTTATCGCTAAGCTCAGTAGTAGCCTTGCGTGGAGAATCACACGCTGGCTCTAAGAAAATTTTATTCTCGCGATTAACATGAGTGTTAGAAATCTTACGATTATCGCAAGTCTTACTGGCTTCGCGTTTATCGCTAAGCTCAGTAGTAGCCTCGCGTGGAGAATCACACGCTGACTCTAACTAAATTTTATTCTCGCGACTAACGCGAGTATCAGAAATCTTGCGATTATCGCAAGTCTTACTGCTTCGCGTTTATTGCTAAGCTCAGTATTAGCCTCACGTGGAGAATCACACGCTGGCTCTAACAAAATTTTATTCTCGCGATTAACACGAGTATCAGAAATCTTGCGATTATCGCAAGTCTTACTGGCTTCGCGTTTATCGCTAAGCTCAGTATTAGCCAATCGTGGAGAATCACACGCTGGCTCTAAGGAAATTTTATCCTCTCGATTAACGCGAGTGTCGGAAATCTTGCGATTAACGAAGTCTTACTGGCATCGTGTTTATCGCTAAGCTCAGCATTAGCCTCGCGTGGAGAATCACACGCTGGCTCTAAGAAAATTTTATCCTCGCGATTAATGCGAGTGTCAGAAATCTTGCGATTAACGCAAGTTTTAGCTTTGCGTTTATCGCGATATTGGCTGGTCTTGCAATTAACACGAGCTAGTTTGTAAGGGACTGTAGCCTTGCGTTTTGTGAAGTTAGCCCCGCGTTCATGCGGGCTTTGAGGGCCTTTCGCCTAGCTCTTCGATTTCTATTTCAGAGTTGGGTTCTGCTCAATCCAGTTCCTGGACTTTCTTCGGCAGTAAAGAGGTCATCATCTGCTAGGGTTTCCTGCCCAAACGACGGCTCTATGGCCACGGTCTTCACGGGTCCCTGATTAACGGTGGATTTCCGATTACCCGATCCTCGGGTATTGGAGCGCACACGACGATAGCGTCGCGTTTCGGTCAGGTTACCTGACTCAGAGGAGAGATACTCCTTGTGCTTCTGCTGGTCGATCTCTACGACTAGCGTGTTCACGTCGGATCCGATCCTCTCGACGTCAGATTACGCCACGATCTCTTCTTTAGTGAAAGAGATTCCTCCCACTGTGGTCGCCAGTTTGTTCACAGCAGAAATTTGCTTTTCTTCTGTTGAAAAAACTTAATTACAATGAAAGTGAATAAGAAAAAAAACAAACGAGAGGATTTATATTTATCGCTCTCTTTTACAATAAAAACGTGGGATCTCGTAGCGATGGGATCTAACTAGTAGTTCCTTTTGACGATCTGACGACGATGATCTTCTCTCTTGAAGATTACGGACGACTGGATCTTGATCTTCTCTGGTCTTCACGAATTCAAGGCTATCACGCATAACTCGAATTCTCTAAGATGCGAAAAAGATTGATGATCTAAAAAAGATTGAAGATCTGATGATCTATTAAATATTCATGACCTCTAAAGTCTCCTCAAAGAGGGTATTTATAGACTTTAGTGGTTATGAGAGTTTCCATAGGAATAGGAATAAAGATTTCCATAGGAATAGGAATAAAGATTTCCATAGAAATAGGAAAATAAGGTTTTTGTATTCATTAAGGATTCTAATCAAATATTTAATATTGATTTAAATCTCTTGATTTAAAATTCTGATTGGACTCAATTTGGGTATTGGATAAGCCAAAACCTCAATCACAATCAATTTAGGATTCTGATTGGGCTCAATTTGGATATTGGATAAGTCCAAATCTCAATTATAATCAATTTGGAATTCTAATAAAATCTGGTCACGTGGAGTTAACGCGGACCTAAATACATCAGAACGCGGAGCTATGGATTAGCTCCGCGTTTTGCTCAAATGCGAGGCTAAAATAGCCAAATGCGGAGCTACAGAGTTAGCTTCGCGTTCTGTGTGGAAAATTGCTTTTTACTTAGAAATTTTCACTGCCAACAATTATATGAGGTTGAATAAAAAATAGATTAATTTTACTTTTGATATAATTGTTATGCTTAGTGTGTGAGTTGTTAGTTTTTTCTTTAGAGTTTAAAACTGGGCTTAAAAAAAAAAAAAAAACTGACCCCTATTATGAACTTAATAACTATATAAAATAATAAAATAAACGAAAAACTAATAACCAATTTTTAGAAAAATTAATTTAAAAGTTTAGTTAATCCAATTAAGTTAACTACTTGAATCAAAACAAGAGTAGTTCATGAGGGCCTTAACTATGACAAAGTTGTTGGTTATTTTTAGATTAATATAGCCAAAATTATTACTGTAAAAGATTAGAAAGATATATTTTCTAATTCAACCAGGAAGATGATATTGCAGAGTAAATCTGAATTGATTTATTTGTATAAAAGATTCAGAACTGTATTGTAATAATACTAATAAAATTATATCTTATTATACTGTTATTAATTAGATCTAGAGACAAAGTTAAAATTATTCAAAATCTGAATTGATTTTATTATTTAGTAGAAAGTAGCAGAATATCTATATATTTATATATATGTTAATTATCTAATAAAAATGAAAAACAGAATTAGAATTCTTTACTTGATTGGAAGCTTGTATGCAGAAAATGAATGGAAGATGATCGAGGTTAGTGTTTGATACTATCTTTTTAAAACCGATTCGCCCTCCACCGTTTTACTTCTGAATTACAGTGGGCGTCGGTCTCGCAGGACACAACGATCGGTCTGCAATAGGAAGGAAGCCGCAATCCTGTTACTCTGGCAAATCTAATAAAGAATGCTCTCTGTTTTGTGTATGGTGTAGTGTAGGAAAGAAATGGACATAACTGTTCTTCTGAAAATAGAAATCTTCTGTCTGAAAGACAAAATTTTCTGTCTGCAGAAGAAGAAAACGAAAAGAGTAATAAAAAAACTTATTCCTAATGAGTCTGGACAGAGGCCTATTAATAGGCTTTTGGACTAACAGTCGCAACGGTTGGCTGTTAACAATTGTGACCATTTAACGGTAACTGTTAACAGACGACCGTTGTCAAGTGCGTCACTAAAGCGCCCAATGCGCCCTAAATGCCCATTCGCCCTATCACACGCACGTGCACGTGCACATGCAGGCGGTGTGTAGCACCACCCGTAGTGCTCAAAGTTTATCCTCTTCTTACATAAGCAATAACATGGAACAAACAATCCTATATAAACCCACATCCTAGCAACACTCTATCCGATGTGGGACTATTCTTTCCTTTTTCTTTTTGTTTCCTTTACTATATACTCCTCTTTGAAACCATTTTTCATTCACCTAATTCATTTATTTTTGAACTAGTGAATTGCCTCAAAAATTTAATGTTCAAACATACATGAATTCAACAATCCCCCACATGAATGAAAATAACTTAGACTCTAATGCAAATAAATAGAGAGTATAGTAGAAAGTTACCGCATCGGGAGATGTGGTTTTTGGTTTTGAACCTTCCCTAATGAAATATTATCGAGTTTACTTGCTAACCAGTGAATACGATGTTTTTGAACTATTCAGATTTTGATGTAAATTAAGACAATAATATTCTGTCTTAATATTCACACGATTTTTTTCAACTTTAACAGATTCTTTATGTTGTGTCCGTTTTAGCTCTGGACAACCTAATAATTCTATGAGTGCTCTAGAGAATTTAGCATTTGTCATTCTCATAGAAGCGGTCCCTTCACACTCATATAGGTAATCTCTTATTAAGAGTATCCTGCTATACTCTACTTGGATTTCCAAGATATAAGGATTATTAAAAGTTTAGTTTATTCTTACACATTGCAGGTTAATCACTATTTTACCATAGTAATGAGATAGGAATTATTTCATCAGTGATTTGATGTGATAATTTAACTGCAAGCGTACAGTGTCAGTTGTAGCGCTTAACAGGTCGTCCCACAGAGATCTCAAGTGTTTTGCAATTCTTACTATTTCTTTAGTTCTAGCGGATTAACTAAGAGTTCTAAATTGAGGGAAGATTGGTTCTATGTTCTAAAGATTAGCCTAGGATTTTGAATCCATTAGAATAATAGCCTAACAATGAATTATCTCTTTCTTCCTAACTTTTTAATTATGCACGGTTAAGTAACATATTAAAAGGTGATCTTTTTAATTTGATTTTAATTAAGTGCCCCTAAGTATGACCTATCAAGTGATGTGCAAGTATAAACCATAAAAAATAACATTTTTCTTAAAAACAAAACATATCAAGTAGAAAATCTCATAAACAAAAGAAAAGAAATAAACTTCAAACCCTAATCTAAGCATAGGCTATCAAACGACCGAACTTAAGTATAACATATCAAAGAAATTAGATTTACAAGTTTATCCAATTCAATTTATTTATAGGAAAATCTTTATTGATAATTCTAAAAATAAACAAAGAATAAGAATTCCAAACTTCATCTAAGCGTAGATTATTAAAATATTAATTAAGCATAATCTATTAAAGAATTATGATTTGTGAACTCTATCTTTTATTTATTTATAGAAAAATCATAACTTTATTTCTTTTAAGAAAGAAGATGAGATAAATTCATGTTAGATCTATTAAACTAATTTCATCTACATCCTAGGACTGAAGAAAATTAGCTACTCATATTCCTAATAAGCAAAATCGAATTTTTATTCATAAACACAATAAAATATAATCTAGAAAGCGAATAAATCTATACTAGAAAGCAATTAACTCTATCTAAAAAATCAAATAAAGATTAGAAAGCAATGGCGTACCTCTGAAGCACGGTATTGTGGTCGTCACCCCTTCAGCAATATACTGACAAAATTCATGAAGAAAATAGATTAAGGAATAAAGAAAAGGAAAATAAGGATAACCAAAAATTAAGAAAAATAAAAAATTTATACAAAAGAAAGAAAAATCTTTTTTTTATATAATATTTTCATCAATTAATCTCATTAATTTACAAACTCAAGAACGTATTTACATTATCAATTTTCAAATTGAGTGTCATATCAGATACTTCAAATTGAGTGTCATATCAGATACACTTATTATTTTAATCAAAAATTTAAATCCTATCTTTCAATACCTACTAACAGATAATCCATTGACTCCTGTACATTTACGTGCACGTGTGATAGTCTACTCCAACTCTAACTGATGATTCATCTCCTCTCTCATAACAATTTTTTTCTTTTTTTCTTTTTTTTAAAAATATTTCACCTTTCATGCGAATATTCACGCTTGTTTAAGCGCAAAGTACCTGATTGCTTGGTTCATACTCTTTTCTTTTTCTTTTTCTTCTTATTTTTTTAAAGAATACTTTACCTTTCATGTGAATATTCACGCTTGCTTAGGTGCAAAGTACCCGATTACTTAGATCATACTCTTTTTTTCACTCTTGAGGCTATTGCCTTAATACCAGGCGCACCCCATTATTTTATCACTCTTTTTTTTCTTTGTTTAGAGAGAGAAGGCTTACTCAATCGTTATCATCTTTATCCTTAACCTAATAAACTATTGTGATGTGAAAAATAGATGTATACTTGCCTCAAAACTACTGTTAACGGTATTTATTTTTTGGATTTTAATCTTTTTTATAAAATTCAAAGTGTATCATCCAATCTACTCTCATATCCAATTTCAAATCAAAATTTGTCCTTTTATCTGTAATTAGGTTGATCTAGTGATGATAATATATAAAATCATTTAGTTTTTTTTAGTTAGTTACCTGGGTAAAATAAAGAAACCCAAAAATCATCTAAAAATAAAATAAAAACTCTAAAAAAACAAAAATATTAGAAAAACACATAGAAAATATTCTAACCCACTCCCCCACACCTAAACTCTATATGCCCTCATACACAAACCAAGTGTGGTAAAATAAATATGAAAACTATTACACAAATACTATACAAATAATGAGAGCCGTAAAAGTTACGATCTCAATATCATCACCCTATTAACGCATGAAAAACGGTTACGACCTCTCGATCGCTTTCCACTTTCATAGTGTGTGCGTTTTAAACTTAAAGTGGGTGCATTATCATATCTCATCAACCTCTTACAAGTCACGAAATTACCTGTCTGTAGCTTATGCCGCCCTCGCTTGTTCTTTGTCCACATGTAAGCTTTAACAATTGGGTTAAAGAATTCTTTATTATAAACATGCCAATCATCGTTAGTAACAAGCATATATGTAGAAATATCGTGAGGTGAGAACAGTGCTATAAGATCAAGTGAATGTGGTGGTGGTTCTTCTAACTCACGAAGTAATCGAGCTCCTCTGCAAATAAATCCTCAAAAGTTTGCTCATAAATCAATAGCACACTTGCACAAGTATCATCATACATAGAATCAGTATGTGCTAATTTATCTAATAATATGAGCTCATCTTTGAACATTTGCTCAAATGAGGGTTCATCATTAGGGCAAGAGGTCAAATGAGAGTGCAAATTATGAATCATGTTAACCTCAATGAAGGAGCTCGTTATGTGCTCATCCATATTGAATATATTTAATGCCACAGTCATATTCCCAAATGATTGAGGAACTTAGCATAAGTAGGAACCTATTGTATAATATCAAGGAGTGAAATATTAATCTTCACCTGCTGAAATGTTTCAAGAATATTTTCTATTTGCGGTGAAGGCTTCCTAAACCGATTGGGATATGGTACTTTCGGCTCAGGAACAGGTTCTTCTAAATGATCATGTGACGGTGATGGAGATGATGGAGATAGTGCAGCCTGCGAAATAGTAGTAGTGGGATCAGGGGGCATGGCTATATTATTGTCCACTTGCTTGCCAGATCATAGTGTGTGAATGACATTGCATTGGTGGACATGCGACTGATTGGAGTTTGAGGTACTGGCATTAGGGTTTGTTATGGGTTGACTTGGAAAGGTACCCTGGCCACGTTCACTCATCTGACTCGCTAATTGTCCAACCTGCTGCTCTACATTCTTAATAGATTGAGAGTTCATGAGCAGTTATTGATCTGTACTTTGAATAAAATTTCATAAGATTTTGCATGTGTGTGTCAAGGTTGGACATATGCGTGTCAAACTTGGAATGAGACTTGAGAAGATTTTTAACGTGCTTCTCAAGTGACTGAAGTCGCTTTTCTTGTTTATTATTAGACCCCTGTTGTGGATGTGAGTGGTTTTGTGCAGGTGGTCTATTCTGGTTGTTTCCATAATTTGATGTATTTGGGTGTTGATAAGCATCCACATTTGGTCTTGGGAACTGACCATTGGCTGGAGGCTGTATGTTAGGGTTAGGGCCCCCCTGATATTGCCCTTGACCCCATGATAGATTTGGATGGTTCCTCCAGCCAGGATTGTATGTCGGAGCGAAAGGATTGTTCATGGGTTGTTGATACAAGGCGTTAGCCTGCTCAAGTGTGAAAACTATGTGATTCATTAATAATGGACACTCCTCCATAACATGATTCGGAGTTCCGCAATTAAAGCATGTGTGAACTTGAATTTGATTTACTTGACCTACTTGTGGAGCATGAGTAGTCTCCAATGCTGTTGGCAGTGAAAATTTCTAAGTAAATAGGATTTTCCACAACAGAACGCGGAGCAAATCCAGCAGCCTCGCATTTGGCTACTTTAGCCTCGCGTTGAACAAAACGCAGAGATGTTTAATAGCTCCGCGTTACTTCCGCGTTCTGGTTCCTTAACTCCGCGTTTTGATGCGATTAGTTCCGCATGAGCAGATAACCAGAATCTCAAATTGATTGAGATTATGATTTGGGCTTATCTAAATATCCAAATTAAGTCCAATCAGAACTCTAAATCAAGAGATTTAAATCAAAACTAAGATATTTGATTGTAATCCTTGATGAGTGCGATTCTATTTAGATAGAAACTCTTGCATTGACCTGGAGATATAAATACCTTCTTGGTGAAACCCTAGGGGTCTTCTTTTCAGCAATTGAGATCTTTTCCTCTTGGAGAATTCAAGTTACGCATAGAGCCTTGAGTTCGTGAAAGACCAGAGAAGATCGTCTACAGTCGGCCGTTATCTTCAAGAGAGAAGAGTTCGACATTTGATCGTCCAAAGGAGCTGCTCGACAGATCCCACACAAATATTGTAAAAGAGAGAGATTGACATATAAAATCCTCTCGTTTGTTCTTCTTTTTATCTTGTTCACTTCTATTGTAATCTAAGCTGTATTCAATGGAAGTAAGCAAAACTTTTGCGGCGAACAAACTGGCGACCACAGTGGGAGCCATCTCTTTCAAGAAAGAAGAGATTGTGGCGCAATCGGACGTCGATTTGATAGGATCCGACGTAGACATGCTCGTCGTTGAAATCGACCAGCAGAAGTACAAGGAGTACCTCTCCTCTGGATCATCAGGTGACCTGAACGACACACGACACTATCGTCGCGTGCGCTCCAGTACCCGAGTAACGGGTAAAAAGGAATCCACCGAGGAACGGGGATCCTTGGAGACCGCGGCCATAGAGCGGGTGATCGGACAGGAAATCCTAGCAGAGGATGACCTCCCTACTGCCGAAGAAGACCTGGGAACTGGATTGACCAGAACCCAACTCCGAAATAGGAATCGGAGAATAAGGCGAAAAGCCCTCAAAGCCCGCCTTGGACGCGAGGCTAATAAACGCGAGGCTATGGTCCCTCGCAAACTGGCTCTCGCTAATCGCGAGACCAGCCATTATCTCGTGAAATGTGAAGTTACAACTTGCCTTAAAAGCAAGGAAAAACCAGCGTGTGATACTCCGCACGAGGCTATTACTGAGCTTAGCGAGAAACGCGAAGTCAGTAAGATTTGCGCTAGTCGCAAGATTTTTGACACTCGTGAGAAACGCGAGTATAAACACTCCTTAAAACCAGCGTGTGATATTCTATGCGAGGCTATTACTGGACTTAGCGAGAAACGCGAAGCCAGTGCAACTTGTGAGAAACGCAAGATTTCTGATACTCGTGAGAAACGCGAGTATACACTCTCCTTAAAGCCAGCGTGTGATATTCCACGCGAGGCTATTACTGGACTTAGCGATAAAAGCGAAGTCAGTGCAACTTGCGAGAAACGCAAGATTTTTGACACTCGTGAGGAACGCGAGGATAAAAATTCCTTAAAGCCAGCGTATGATTCTCAACGCAAGGCTAATACTGAGCTTAGAAAGAAACGCGAAGCCAGTAGTATTTGCGAGAAACGCAAGATGCCTCACCTCCGCGTAAATCGCGAAGATGATTGGCAGATTGTCGTCAATCGTAAAAATCGCGCTAGACGCGAAGTTATGACTTGTGTTAATGACAAGAATAAGCCAGCGTGCAAGAATTCTCTTCCACGCGGGGCTACTATTCCAGAAGATAAACTTCTGAAGGCAGGCCTAGCCAGCGTAAAACGCGAGGCTAGCGTAGCAAAACGCGGAGCTATTTTTCAGCCCCACGAGATTAAACGCGAAGCTAATTTTCAGTCCTGCGTTCCAAAACGCGAAGCTGTTTCTAAGCCCCGCGTAGATCAACCCGACTACAGAATCAGGGCTGATAGTCGCGTCAGTGGACCAGAACTGGGCTCCAGTGATCCTAAGAAGCTTCAGTGGGCCCCTGGACCCTCTCAACAACCAGGTGGCCCACACGATTCTTCGTCATCCATGGTCACCAATCTCAGAAATTACTTGACAAAAATGAGAAATATGACTTAAGTTCAGCCACACTCAACATGTCATTGTGAGCAGCTCATAATAGCCATATCTGTTGTATTGGATAATTGCTGTTGTACTAAGAAGAGAGTATCTGTATTTAATAGAATAACTGAGTCTCGTCAAGATACTCCAAAGAGGAGAAAGAATGATCTGAGATACAAAATTAAAGAAAAAGAATTAAACGCAGTGACCTCAAATATGGTCGGCAAAGGCAAAAAGATTATGGAGAAAGAATATGAGTCGGATGCAGACGATGAAGAACCTCATCATTTTACCCGGCTCAAATCAGGTGCTGTCGCTCCTCGGAATTATAAGAAACTTTCAAAAGGTTCTTATTATGATGACAGCGATAATTTAGCTATAGCTTCCCCAAAATCTCGTGCATTTTCCCGACCACGAAAATCAGCATCACATATGGTGGACAGGTCCGATGAGATTGACCAAATGATGGAAGCCCAAGAGCAGATGATTCGAGGTCAACAGAAGGCCATTGATGACCTCAAACTAATGCTTCTAAAAGTGGTCAAAAATACCCAGAAGATAGCCGATGATAAGGCTAAAACTTCTTCGGAACCGCCACCTAATACAAATGAAGAAATTAAAGAAGAAAATGCTTATTCGATACATGAGGATGATGACAAATACTCTTTCCATGATCCTCATGGAGAAAAGATCGAGAAATTGCAAAGCCAACTGGATGCCTTAATGCACAAAAAAGAATTGAAAGAATCGGGGGTTTCAAGACCATACCCGCCTGAATGGGATTTCGTTCCTTATCCAGAAAGATATAAACCCCTCAAATTGGAGTCATATGACGGGAAGGAATCTCCCAGTCAGCACATCTATTATTTCTTATCGCAGGCAGGTCATCTGATAGGAAACGATCCCATAATGACCAAAGTATTTGCGAGCACCCTGCGAGGGCCTGCTTTTACATGGTTTATGCAGTTGCCCCCGGAAACCATAAACGCCTAGTATGATATCGAGAAACAATTCTTGGCACATTTCTTTGAGGATGATACCGAAATATTTGTTCATTCCCTCCTTGCAACGAAACAAGGGGAACAAGAAACGGTCAAAAGTTTTATTGAACGCTTCAGGAAAAAATCCGTGTATTATCGACACGGTATGACCCAGGAAACCATGGTAGAAACCTGCAAGTATAACTTCAGGACTGGCGTGCTGATAAGAATGGGAGCTGTAGAGTCTAGAACTTGGAAAGATCTGCTGAGGCAGGGAGAGCAGGCAGAAGATATAATTTGCCGGATTGAGGAATCTCGTAGCACGAGGAACTCTACGAATAACAGGCCATATCCACAGAATCCTAAAAATAAAGGGAAGGCTGTGATGGCATCAGTTACAAATCCAAAACCAAGACTTCAAAATCCGAGAGGTGGAGGTCAAAATAAGCCCCGACAAGATAAAACTTATACATTCAAGACTGAGCAGACTGGTACTTTATTCCATCTCCTCCTCAGAAAGGGCTTGCTAAAACTTCCGGAAAATGGAAAACCGGAAGACGTTGGAAAACCAACGACCCTAACTATTGTCTGTACCATCGGAACATCGGGCACCCAACTAAAGATTGTTATCCTCTTAAAAACCGAATTCAGGCATTGATAGAAGCCGGAGTTCTCACACTTAAAGAGGATCAAAAGAAAGTTTCTTCAAATATGGCAACTTTGGTAGTTGGAACCAATAAGTTCCCTGCCAAAGCGATCCCTGTACCAGTAGGGAAGCCAATATTGACACCAAGCATGGGCAGCCCGCACTTGCAAGTTAGCCCCTTGGGTACGCTCCGAACCACAGCTGTGATAAAGTCGTCCTCATTGGTTAACAGCCAGATTTGGCTGGGGGTGCCGAAAATATTGACGATGATAAACATCATACTTCTGCTATTCTTAATAGCCATTGGAATGGCTAATTGGGTGCTATAAATAAAAATATTTTATTGCCCAATGCTGTTAAAGCAGAGGGAAGAGGAGATCAAGTTTCTCGCCAACCCTATCATAATGGGGGTAGAAGTATGAATTTGATTGCCCAATACTGTTAAAGCAAAGGGAAGAGGAGATCAAGTTCCTCGCCAACCCTATCATACTGGGGGTAAAAAGTATGAATCAACTACTCAATGCTGTTAAAGGTAAATGGGAGAGGAAATCAATTCCTCGATAACTCACCATGCTAAGGGGAATAGCATGGCTAGCCCAACGCAAACGGTGATTGGTAAAGGCTAATCAAATCTGTTGATAGCTGGGGGTTTGCTAAAAATCCCGTAAAACCTATCATGTTAAGTTTTTACCTCTGACAGTATGATTTGGATTATTCCCATCTCCGTTCAAGTTACGCGTGAGAGCACTTGGACTAGGCATGTGCAATTAGGCGCCTCTGTCTAAATGATCCTTATCCGATCATTTCAGGTACTAACAGTCTAAGTTAAGCAAATGAGCCTTAGATGGTTTTACCAAAATAATGAGTCATTTATTTGTTGAGCAAGTAAGATTCTTGAAGCCAACAGATAAAGAGAAAAGGAATTATCTTTATTCATGAAGCAAAAGATTACAGAAGAAGAGGGAGTTATAGCTCTCCCAAAAGTTTCAACCTATTCATCGACTCATTAATAACCCGACAACGAGTCTCCTCCATGGAGTGTTGAAATTCCCTGGTTCACATGCGAAAGATCTCTTCTGCAAATATCAACTATGATCTGTTTAAAGTTCTTAGTGAATTATCTGAATATACTGATGAAGATACACAAGTTGGATTCGACATGCTACAAGCCCTTAGATGATCATCTCTATCGCTTTCAGCTGCCGCAGAGTTCTTGTAAAAAGTTTATCTTTTGGAGCCAGGGCTTGAAACCTGCAACTATGATGCAAAGCATATGCTTCTGACTTCCTTAGAATTACTTTTGCTGATGAAGATCGGTGCACGGCTAGCCTTTGAAGATATATCAGGGAAAAGCTACACTCCACGCTGGCCAGAGATATCAGCAAGTCATCAAACTGAATCTGATTCACTACAAAAGAAGAATCAGGAGTTCGACAAAATTTCAAAAATCTTCTAAGTATGAAAACGCGGAGCTAAACTAACTCCGCATACAGCTGAAGAAATAGCCCCGCGTTTCAAGCGCGAGGATGACGCGATAACTTCGCGTAGAGAAAGATTAGAGTTCCTCTCTGACTTCTCCTTCTCCTTTAAGCCTTACGGCCGGAGAACGGAGGTCTCGCCGGCGAAATAAACAATTGGCCAGGCTAAAACCGAGCCAAAACATCCCAAAATGGTTCTAAAAAGACCAAAAGTTAAGGTTTTTACCTTCAAATAATCGCTGCAGAGACTGGTTCGCCGCAGTGTCTACTTCCACGACCAACGTGCATGAAGCCATACCCTTCTGGAGCAACATCCTAAATGGAGAATTGAGGGAAGATCAGTCGAAGATTATTCATCGACATGAGTCACTCGATCGCCGGAGTTCCGGATTCTTCAAACTCTTCGAATGAAGAAGGAGATGGGTCAAACACTCTATTTAAACAAGATTTCCGCCTCTTGGTATTTGGCGTAGAAATTCAGGATAATTAATGAAGCAATTACTCATTTCACTGAAAAAAATGAAGCTAATTAGCTCCGCGAAAGTGAACAAAAACGTGAGATAAACTTGGTATTTTAACTCTATGTTTGAAGATCCAAAGTATTTCAAAATTTGCTAAAGTTCTAAGCCATTTTGAAAACTTTGAAGGGTGTTCTGTTGGCAGTGAAAATTTCTAAGTAAATAGGATTTTCCATAACAGAACGCGGAGCTAATCCAGCAGCCCCGCGTTTGGCTACTTTAGCCTCGCATTGAACAAAACGCGGAGATGTTTAATAGCTCCGCGTTAGTTCCGCGTTCTGGTTCCTTAGCTCCGCATTTTGATGCGATTAGCTCCGCGTGAGCAGATAACCAGAATCTCAAATTGATTGAGATTATGATTTGGGCTTATCTAAATACCCAAATTAAGTCCAATCAGAACTCTAAATCAAGAGATTTAAATCAAAACTAAAATATTTGATTGGAATCCTTGATGAGTGCGAATTCTATTTAGATAGAAACTCTTGCATTGACCTGGGGATATAAATACCTTCTTGGTGAAACCCTAGGGGTCTTCTTTTCGGCAATTGAGATCTTTTCCTCTTGGAGAATTCAAGTTACGCATAGAGCCTTGAGTTCGTGAAAGACCAGAGAAGATCGTCTACAGTCGGCCGTTATCTTCAAGAGAGAAGAGTTCAACATTCGATCGTCCAAAGGAGCTGCTCGACAGATTCCATTGCTACAGATCCCACACAAATATTGTAAAAGAGAGAGATTGACATATAAAATCCTCTCGTTTGTTCTTCTTTTTATCTTGTTCACTTCTATTGTAATCTAAGCTGTATTCAATGGAAGGAAGCAAAACTTTTACGGCGAACAGGAGTGTGTGGAGCTCATCAGCCCGGTCCAAAACTCGGGGACCGCATAAGAAGGCTATGATACTACTGGCTGAAGATGATTACAGAAGTAATGGCGTACGCTAAACGGTGCCATGAATGTCAAGTACATGCTAATTTCATCCATCAACCCCCAAAATACTTGCACAGTACTGTTGCTAGTTGGCCGTTTGAAACATGGGGGATGGACATTGTGGGGCCGATAACTCCCCCGTCATCCAGAGGACATCGGTTTATTTTTGCGATAACTGATTATTTTTCAAGATGGGCCAAAGCCGTGCCCATGAGAGAGGTGAAAACAACGGATGTGATTAAGTTCATTAAGCATCACGTCATTTACCGCTTCGGCATCCCCCGAAGAATTATTCATGATAATGGACTGCAATTCATCAGCCAGGGGTTCTCAAAATTCTGTGATAAGTTAAGAATCAAGGCTATTGCTTCAACGCCATATAACCCTGCGGCAAATGGATTGGCCAAAACTTTCAACAAGACTACTATTAAACTCCTTCGGAAGTTCGTCTCTTCCAACAAACAGGACTGGGATGAAAAACTAGGAGAGTGTTTGTGGGCTTATCGCACCACCGTTCGCACTCCAACAAAAACTACCCCTTTCTCCTTGGTCTATGGAAGTGAGGCCGTCTTGCCTCTTGAAATCCAAATACTATCATTAAGAGTAGCCCTAACCACAGAGATGATGACAGAAGAGCGCCATCAACAAAGATTGCGAGAATTAGAAGCATTGGATGAAAAACGTCTCCGGGCTCAACAACAAATTGAGTTGTATCAAGCCCGAATCTCGCAAACGTTCAATAAGAACATTAAACCAAGGACCTTTAAATAAAGAAACTTGGTTCTGACTATTAAAAGGTCAATGATTCTAACCCACAAGACTAAGGGTAAATTTGAACCCAAGTAGGAAGGACCGTTCATCGTGGTGACGGTATACTCTAGTGGAGCATATCGCTTAATGAACCAGAATGGTGATAGGATGATGATGCAGATCAACAGCAAATTTTTGAAGAAATACTATGCCTAAATAAACCAAAATAATGACAGACTGACTGTCACATCTAGTTCATATCCCTAGAAGTATAACCATCCACCTGTTCAAGTTACGCATATGAGCACTTGAATTTCTTTACCAAATTAAGGCATGTGCAATTAGGTGCCTCTGTCTAAGTTTAATGATCCTTACCTGATCATCCTAGCTCTGCTCAAAGGGCTTCACCGTAGTTTGTAGTTGTGACCCGGTTAGTATCCACCTGTTCAAGTTACGCATATGAGCACTTGAACTTCTTTACCAAATTAAGGCATGTACAACTAGGCGCCTCTATCTAAGTTTAATGATCCTTACCCGATCATCCTAGCTCTGCTCAAAGGGCTTCACCGTGGTTTGTAATTGTGACCCGGTTAGTATCCACCTGTTCAAGTTACACATATGAGCACTTGAACTTTTTTACCAAACTAAGGCATGTGCAATTAGGCGCCTCTGTCTAAGTTTAATGGTCCTTACCCGATCATTCTAGCTCTGTTCAAAGGGCTTTACCATGGTTTTGTAATTGTGACCCGGTCGGTATTAACAGTCTAAGTTACGCAGATGAGCCTTGGATTGTTTTACCAAAACGATGAACTATTTTGATGATAAGTTATTTGTTATGCAAACAAATTTTATAGCCAACAGATAAAAGAATCAAAAGAATTATCTTTATTCATAAATCAAAAGAATAAAGTTACAAAAGAATGAAAGAATTCAAATGATTGTTGAGTTCTTTTACAAAGAATAATGAATAAATAAAAAAGGGAGTTATAGTTCTCCCAAAAGTTTCAACTTATTTGTCGTCTCATCAATAACTCGACGACGAGTCTCCTCCACGGAGTGTTGAGCTTGCCGGCGCAGATCATCGTCATTTATTATGAGTTGCTGGGTCAACCGCTGACGAGATTCTTCAATAACAGGGCCTCTTATTATGCCCTCATGTTCGAGCTATCCTTGTTGAAGGACCAACTTTTCCCGTCTTCTGACGGATTCCCCTAGCCGAGACTCGTTGGCTTCTAAAATAGCTTGGGCCTTAGCGATAGTCTCTCGGGCTCTTAGGATGGCTGCTTGGCTCCCCTCAATTTCAAAGTCCGCCATCTCCAGCCCCCTCAGAACTGACTCCTGGCTGGCTCGCAGTTCTGCCAACTCACGAGACCAATCTTCCACTTGGCGCCTCAGCTCTTCCTGCGAGTTGTCAACTCTACTCGTAGCCGCGCCACCTCAATCTCGGTGATCGCTTCCACATCCGCTTGGTAAACTGTGTTCAGCGTTTGCACCTGTTCTTCTAAGACTTCTAGGCGGGCTCGATAAGGAGCTGCTCGGTCACTCCCTCCAATCCTCTCAATATTGTCCAGGTAACTGACCAACATTTGGCGTTCGAGCTCAAGGAAATCTCTTCCGTCCAGGATCATCCCGATACACCTCCTTAGCAGCCGTATAAAATCGTTAGCGCTGTGGTTGAAGAATTCCTCAAGAGGGTCCACAGTGTCCATATTTAGCACAGGCAGTACCAAGGAAGATGTAGCCGGAGGGGGAGTAGTTTCTGCAGGAGTTGATGACGAATCTCGCCCCTGTACCAGACTCATAACATGCGGGGCCAGTAAAGCCAATAGTGATTTGGCAGAACTGAGAACCCGAGGAGAAATATCATTGGTACTAGTAGGTCGAGCAACTCCGCCAGCAGGAGTAGATGTTGGAGTGTCTTCGCCGAAAACTCCTCCTGTAACAGAAGTGCTTCAAACGAGAACTTCAGGTTGTCTTCGTCCCCTGTTGGCAAGCGAGCTAGAGCAGGAGGAGCCACCGGTGTCTCAACGGCCATTATCGTTGACGGCGTTAGCACGGCAGGATGAGGAGTAGCAGGCACGCCAACGATGACGGGGAAGGTATCCTTAGAGCAGACCGCTGGAGTTGGAGACGGTAAACTCGGAGATGGAGGAGCATCCCTGGGGACGACAGTATCAGTCCTATCATCACTCCCTAATTCATCAATGGGAGGAGTCGATGAAGGAACTGAGTATGGGGCCGAAGTGAAGTAGTCTGCGTCAAATTCGTTCGCAGAACTACCCAATCCACCCACGGACCCAGTTATACCGGAGTAATCCACCAGTTCTTCAAACTCCCCCTGGTAGTCGAATGCATCGACGAGTGGAGCTGACTACCTGCACCTCAAAAAAGCAAACAGAAAGTGTTACATATATAGAAAGAAAGGAAGTTGGAATATAAAATTTAAAGAGAAGAACCATACCAGGGGATACGAGTCCTGTAGTTGGACTTGTGGGAGGAGCATTGGCCGACTCCAGAAGCACACCCGTTTCGCTACCCAGAGGAAACGTCGTAGTGTGTTCAGCAGATCCCATGGCTAGCAGGGTCGTAGCCTCAGTAACACTACAGACCTCGGCAGGCCTGTTCTCTTCTGCCGACCCAGAAGGCAGGGTCGAACCAAGCAAGTCAGTGGCAAACTTGACCGCTGCCTCTTCAGGGATCACCAGTATTTCCCCGGCCAGCTTCCTTTTCTTCCGAGCTGGCTCACCCCTTACGGGCTTGCGTCGTTTTATTGTCGGACTCCGAGATCGAGTCACGACAGGTGGGGGAGCGCCACCAGCGTCGCCATCATCATCAGCATCGTCATCTCCGTCAGAGTCACCTGCATCTGACGGATCAGCTGCTGTGTCTAGAAACTCGTCCATTCCCTTTACCCTCACTCTCTTGGGCCCTTTTCGGCTACAGTAGAAGGCCTCTAACTCTTTACAGCAACTGTGGTTGATAGACAAATTGGGTACATCGGCGTTTGCAACGCTGTACCAGGTGCAGAAGCTCAAACTCATGTTTAAGTCTGGCACCTTTTGGGGTAACAAGAATTCAGCTCCAGTTCCTCCAGCAGTAAAATAGAACCAGCCCCATGCTCCTGCGTACAGGTTCCCTTCGTGCACTAGCCCCTTGTTCGGATTCCCTATATAGAGCTGAGAATATCCGAATTGACGAGCAAATCGGCTAGGAATATATGGCTCTATATAGCACATGGTGTCCTGCCTGTACACCAAGTGTCCGGGGCGAATATTTAATAACCACCAGAAAGCCCCCGAAGATAAACTGGTAAAGTTGTTGGTTCCCAGAATATCTTTGAATTTAGATCCATACTCTCCTCCAGAGAAATCTGGGAAACAGCGGAAGATCTCATAAATTCTGGTGGTGGCAGAGTGTTTTGCGAATCACTGACATATAATAGCTCTTCCAAGTGGAGCGCTTGTACTTCTCGACGAAGATCGGTTTGTCAATTGGGTTGTAATCCGCAGCACTCATCAAAAACGGATAGTGCATGACCAGCAACGCCATTAAATATGTGTAGGGCATCTCCACCCTGGGGTTCAGTGTCTTCACCGGGACAGCTTGTTTTGCTGCTTTACCCTTTCCAGTTTTGCCTTTGTTCTTTTCTGCTGGCATGAAGTTGTTACAGAGGCCCGGAGTCTGCCAGGAGCCCGAATGGTCGTCCATAAACCAATAGAATGGCTGGATAGACTACGTTTTTGGCGATAGCTTCCTTAGGCAGCGAGGGGACGACACACCTCTTCAGCCACAACATTAAAAAGCCAGCAAGGAGACCCTTCTCTGAAATGGGGAACTGGGCTTGATAATGAAAACTCTGGAAGACTGTATCTAGGCTGAATCCCCCTTCATTGGATTCAGTAATATAAGTCGTAGCTTCCAGCTTGGAGATATACTCCTTTATCTCCTCAATGCTGACAGATGGGCATCCATGGACCATGGGGAGACTCTCCTTCAAGTTGATGAAGAGATAGTCTGCCCACTTCTTATGGCGGATCCCTTGATTCCTTACCCCAGCCAGATCGGCACAAATATGGTAGTGACACATCATCTCCCAATAGATTTGGTAGATCTGCTCGTCCCCCGCTTTTAACATCTTTAATTCCTCAGCGGTAGGGATATATTCCTTATAAGGGATTTCGCCCATTGATAACCCTGACACTTCAAACATCTCGTGGAGAGCAAATCCTAACTCACCCATGGGAGTGAAGAATGTGCCAGTCTCGGGGTTATACATCTCCAGCATGCTGAAAAGGTGGTATGAGCTCTGAGGCAAGCCAAACTGGACATTTCTAATGGCTTTGTACAAGCCAATTTCCTTCAGGGTCTGCTCATGGGTGTCCAGCACATACTTGACGAGCCTGAGCCACCACATGTTGCCCGATGAATGAATCCACCTGGGTATTCTGAAGTCTTTGGCAGGATACTAACCATCATTGGCCAAGAACTCACTAAGAAAAGTCTTAGCACGAGTCGGGACCTCGCCAACAGAGTGTTCCTTGGTGACCCTGCCTGGAAGAAGCCCAGTAATACATCTAGGGGGACCGTCTTGGAAAGCCCCATTTGCACCAAACTTGCCTATTGCAACCCCGTCATATTCACGAGTTAGCTCCCATTCTAACTAACGATGAGATGATAACCTCTAGAGATATACTAGAGGGTAGCTGCGCTCCATATCGGGAAGAAACATCAGCAAGTCGTTGTTCTGATAGAGCCATTTGCTCTCTTCTTCAAAAAGGATCTCATCGGAATGTTCTATAGCGTCTCTAAAGAGGAACATTGGTTTCTCCAACGCCTCTCGGTTCATAGCCTCGAAAGGAGCATCAGTAACGATCTCCCGTGCAGTAGCAGGGCTGTATCTGATTAGTTTCTCCCTGCGCTCCCTTAAGCCCGGCTTGTATGCGGCAAAAATGGTGGTGAAACGAAACTGGATAATTGAGTATGCAACCCCGCCATAGCCGAAGTGATGCTCTTGGGAGATCGGATCCACTGAGTAGCCAACTGCGAAAGAAGAATCAAGAGTTAGAAAAGTTTCTACAATCAGAAAATTTTCTAAGTATAGAGACGCGGAGTTAAATATAACTCTGCGTGAAGTTAATAAAAAATAGCCTCGCGTTCTTGACAAAACGCGAGGATGACAACATAACTTCGCGTTTGGATAATAAAACGCGAAGCTAAGGTCATAACTTCGTGTTTATATACGCGAAGCTAAATTTGTAACCCCGCGTAAAAACGCGACAGTTAGCAAAAATAACTTCGCGTTTAGAAACACGAAGATAACGCGATAGCCTCGCGTGGAGTAAGACCAGAGATCTTCTCCTTCTTCTCCAAGCCATTCGGCCGGAGTACGGTGATTTTGTCGGTTAGAAAGATGATTGGCCGGTCAAAACCAAGCCAAATCACCCTGAAATCATCATAAAGAGTCCAAAAAGTTGAGATTTTTACATCCAATGGGCGCGGCATGAACTGGTTCGCCATTGTGCCCGCTGCCTCGGCCGCTGCCGCCGCTGCTTGCGCCAACCGCTGACGGCGAGGAAGCGCGAGAGGAGGCACGAGTCTTGGATTCCATTGCTTGTGAAATCTTGAAGAAAATCGACGAAAACTTGGAGAAAAATCGCTAGGGTCGCCTGGTCGCGGGTCGCCTGAATCTCTGGGCTCTTGAAATCTCTTCGAATGAAGTGAGGAAGAAGAAGAAGAGACTCTATTTAAATGAAAAAACCCGCCCCTTAGTATTCGTCGCGAGGTTCGGAGCAATCACTGAGCAGTTATTCACTGAAACGCGAAGCTACTAGCTCCGCATAAATAAACAAAACATGAAGATAACTTGGTATTTTAACTTCGGGTTTTCAGCTTAAAAATCCAAAGTATTTCAAAATTTGCTAAATTCTAAGCCATTTTGAAAATTTTGGAGGGGGTTCTGTTGGCAGTGAAAATTTCTAAGTAAAATGAAGTTTTCCACAACAAAAAGCGGAGCTAACTCAGTAGCTCCGTGCCTGGCTATTTTAGCCCCGCGTATGAGTAAAACGCGGAGCTAATCAATAACTCCGTGTTTTGGTTTCTTACCTTTGCGTTTTGATACGATTAGCTCCGCGTGAGCAGATAACCAGAACCATAAATTGATTGAGATTAAGATTTGGGCTTATTCAAATACCCAAATTAAGTCCAATCAGAACTCTAAATCAAGAGATTTAAATCAAAACTAAGATATTTGATTGGAATCCTTAATGAATACAAATTCTATTTAGATAGAAACTCTCATATGGACCTAATGCTATAAATACCCTCTTGAGGAAACCTTAGGGGATCTTTTGGAAGTTTTTATGAAGTTCGAGTTACGCGTGAGAGACTTGAACGAATCAAAACCAGAGAAGATCATCCAAAGTCGGCCGACATCTTCTTCATCAAGAGCAAGAAGACCATCGACGTCAGATCGTCCAAAGGAACTACTAGATAGATCCCATCGCCACATAAATCCCACAATTCATTGTAAAAGAGAGCGATAAAATATAAATCCTCTCGTTTGTTCTTTTTCTTGTTCTCTTTCATTGTAATCTAAGTTGAATTCAATGGAAGGAAAGCAAATTTCTGCTGCGAACATAGTTCTATTAGCTCCCAATGATAAAGTCAATTTCATTGATTAGAACTTAACAAAAGATGATAGTGATCGAGTTGGTTAACCGATGACCAACCAGAAAATCCGGCCCCGATGATAATGACTTTAGGAGAGGCAGCGAAAGAGCCTGCTAGAAGTGTTGTGAGCAAGACCGATATGAGAGCAATGGCCTCCATCTCTTCTCTCTCTGTCTCTAATGCATTTCACATAACTAGACCCGGACATGAATCTTAAATAGAGAGGTTGAGCTTAAAGGCCCGTGCCAAGAGTTGGAGAGGCTTAGCGTGTGGAGCTATCTCGCATGCGCTTAGACTGACACATTTGATCGGAGGCGTTTATTTAAAATTTAATTAACTTATTTAATTTAAGTCGTGATCCTTACTTCATTATTAGGCGTCGGTTCAACATTAGTTTCGTTGTGTACGTCTTTTTACATACCATCGTTTAATTATTTATTATCTTTATCCACAATATCATATTCCAAGTTGGAACTTTGTTTAGTTCATCTTTTTGGAGAAAGGTTATTAAATCCCAATGTTTTTCACGAGGACTTTCTTTGTCCCTCCTCCTTGTTTTTGAAAATTCTTTGTTCCGTTCATCGGTGTTTTCTAATTTGTGAGAGATACTGATTTTAATTTATAACCGAAATTCAATTTGAATAATGTTGTAAGTACTTAACAATGATTTTAGTATTTTTAATACGTGTTTGGCATTAAATAAGGATGAACAATGATGAGTCAGTGATGTTAATAGAAAATCCGATATTTTAGAGATGTAACATATGAAGTCATACGTTACTAGAAGCATGATGCATTTTAGATATAAAATCGAGAACCAGTCTAGCAGACCTCCAGTTCGCATGCAACCTTAAAATATTCAACTTTAGATGAGAGAGAGAGAGAGCTCTATATCATTGATGACTTGCTTTAGATCTAATTATCCTACATATTAACAATAAATGATTTTTGGGATGCATGCATAATATGCTTTCACGCTCATCTACATGCATGTGACTGTAAATTGAAGCTTACTGATCACTCCCTAAATTTCAAAGTTCTCTTTCTGTGTCTCTAGTCGCATGCAACCTTAAAATATTCAACTTTAGATGAGAGTGAGAGAGAGAGAGCTCTAAATCTTTGATCACTTGCTTTAGATCTAATTATCCTACATATTAACAATAAATAATTTTTGGGATGCATGAATAATATGCTTTCACGCTCATCTATCATGCATGTCACTGTAACTTGAAGCTAAATTTCAAAGTTCTCTTTCTGCCTCTTGTCGCATGCAACCTTAAAATATACAACTTTAGATCGGAGCGCGAGCTAATTCCTGTTGTATCGTATTTCATTCCATTTTATTCTTGTTGGATATTATTATCCAACTTAAATGAAACTGGTGGAATAGTAATACCCGATCAAAGTTCTATTTCTGTCTTCTTTCTGGAATATTAGACTCTGGTGTTGACAACCGGTTAAATGCAGATAGTTTTCGGGCGTGACAACGACAGTGAGTAAAAACTGTCGCGATTAACTCCTCACAACAGCAGAACTGATGGGGTCGTGCCACCCTTCTTTTATTTGTGAGATATCTCCGCAAATCCGGAGTTTCTTCATGCAGTGCTGACATAACCATCTTTTGTAGGCAAAGGTCACTTCTTATGCAAGGTTTATTTGTTCAGACAGGTGTCTCTAAGAAGTCATGAAAGTTATATTTATCAACCCCCAAATTGGTTCAATACCCAGCATTAGTTTTGAAATGTCTTGCCCGAAAATGCTAGGTAGTCTTGCATTCTTCTATTCTTATGCGAGCTGAGGGTTAACTCTATCCTCGCATACTGGATGGTTCTCGTATGCTGGATGAGTCTGGCATACTGATCTAGCCTCGCACGCTGGCTTAGTTGAACTAGCCTCGCGTGCTGGGTTAGACTTAGTTTGGTTTTCAAGTTTACTTATACCAGGCTTGCGAGGCTGAGGATCGCTAGGCTGGTCAGGCTGAGGAGCGCTAAGTTGGCCAAGCTGAGAACCACTAGGCTAATTTTTGTTAGGCTGTGGACCGCTAAGCTGCCTAGACTGAGGAGCGCTAAGCTGGCCAGGCTAATAGGTGCTAGGCTGGCCAAGATGAGGAATGCTAAGCTGGCCAGGCTGAGGAGTGCTAGGCTGACCAAGCTGAGGAGTGCTAGGCTGACTAAGCTAAGTAGTGCTAGGCTAGCCAGGCTAAGGAGTGCTAGGTTGGCCAGGCTGAGGAGTGCTAGGCTGATTCTGACCACGCTGTCTTTTGCCAAGCTGATTAGTGCTAGAATGATTTTGCGCATGGCATCCTCCTTACTTCATACTAGGCTGATTTTGAGTCTGACATCCTTCTTGACTTGTACTAGGCTGATTTTAAGCTTGGCAAATAAAATGGGCTCTTAATGCCCTACGGCGTGCCTTCCGATTCCGATTGCGGTTTCGGAGTCTATCTTTGTCTAACAATGGGTTGGCCTTTGACATCGAACGCTGCAAATTCCCTGAATATTGGAAGGGGCACTATTTGTTTTGATGAAGTAGAGTTTAAAAATTCAAGTAGCTGTTGATAGATCAATGCCTCCTTGTCATATAAAACTATCATGTCATCTTTTTGTTCAGGTAATTTTGAACATTTTGGGTCGATCGACCTCGACCTCGATCACCAACTTCTCCATTATTTCTCCAATTTTGTTGACATCGGATTGGACCACCATCTCCTTTTCAGTATAGTAGATTTCTTTCACTATAGTCGCCAATCTGTTTTCGAAAAAAATCGGGAATCTTTCCATTACCATTGAAAAAATTACAGATTACAAAAATTTCTCTTTGAAATTGAATACAATGAAAAGATTCAAGAAAATAAAAACAGACGAGAGGACTTATAAAACACATCACTCTCTTTTTTTTTTCCAGAAGATTGTGGGATCGAGACAGTTATGAGAATTGGTTTTTTCTTCTTTGACGATACGACGTCGATGATTGGAGGCGGTGTAGATTAGTGATGATTGGAGGCGGTGGAGACGATCCGACGTCGATAATCGAGAGTCAAAAAACTCGTTAATTTTAAGGTTGGTTTGATTATTTTTTTTTCTTTAGTTAGTAGTAGTTGTTAAAATTTTTATTTTGATAAACTTTGTTTGATAAATTCATGAAATAATGAATTAAGGAAGAAAAGATATGACTGTACCGGTTACAAGAAAAGATCTCATGATAGTTAATATGAGTCATTATCACTCATCAATGCATAGTATTTTTCGACTGATCATTACTCTTGATGGTGAAGATGTTATTGATTGTGAACCTGTTTTGGGTTATTTACACAGAGGAATGGAAAAAATAGCAGCAAATGGAACGATTATACAATATTTACCTTATGCAACACGATGGGATTATTTAGCTACTATGTTCATAGAAACAATAACAGTAAATACACCAGAAAGATTGGAAAGTGTTCAAGTAACTTAAACAGACAGTTACATGCATTAGAGTTATTATGCTGTTCTCATTTATTATGGCTTCTCCATGGAAGCAACAAATATAGATACCGATACATAAATTAGTTTCACGAGAAGATAATAACTATTTTATCTTTCTAGTTCTACTCATCCTTCGCCTTCACCGCGAACTTGCACATCTTCTTCTTGATACAGTTGATCATCATGTTTGCTGAATCGATTCCTACAAAATTTGACATAAGAATGAGCTACAACAGGAATTTTTCCGTTCCTACTGTCATGATATATTTACTGCTGAACTACACGAACCTGCAAGGTATGCACCATGCACGTAACCGTTGTAATGCTCGCTCGTGTGCTCTCCAGTGAAGTACACTCTCCCCACAGGTGCCTGACGTTAGCAAATAGTACTGAAGCTTATTTCTTGTAGTTTGTATAATTTAGAACAAAATTTTACGGTTATGGCTTCGGTACATTACCCTTATTTGGTCATACTCGTATCTATTCACTCCGAGTGGCCAATTCGAGAACGTGCCCTTGTAGAATCTATCGGACCACCAGCGAGGGACTAGTATATCAGTTGCATCTGGTATGTGCTCACCGAACATGGACCTGAGCACCTCCATGGCTTCTGCCTTGGTCTCTGCGTCAGGTTGCTGCTCTATCCTCCGCGATTCTTCATCAGTGACTGTAACTAGCAGCACGTTCGCTTTTGGGTATTGTTTCTCAAATTGCTGCATGCATGAATTAAGAGCAAATAGGTCGGATGTGGTTAAATTGTGGCCAAGTTGAAAATTTTGTTATAAGATCGAGAAAAAAATGGAAATAAAAATAGAGTAGTACCTGCCAAACTGGATAATAGCCTCTCCTCTCACTAGCATAGAGGAAAAATTCAGTACCATTTCCGACAGGCCAGAAACTATAAGGGAACTTGAGGAATATCTTGGTGTATACTGCCATGTCAAACTGATACATCGGCAGTATCTTCCATTGCTAAATATTCCAATAAAATTTAAAAAAAAATAAATAAATAAATTTATGTAATTTCATGTAAAATATAAATAAACTGATAGGTTTCAAATTTACCGGTAGAACTGGCTGGAACTCAATTAGCTTGGTTTGGAGCACACCAATGCTAACCGAAACCATCACATAGTCTGCTTTATAAACTGAGCCATCTTCTGTGGTAACAACCACACCTCTGCTGGATTGACTGATCTTTCTCACTATCTGTTTATATTTAAATAACAAAAAAATAAAAAAAAATCATGAAGTTACTGGTTAGTACTAAAACTAACAAGCTGTATTGATTTTACGAGAAGGGTTTGATTTGAGAAGTAGACTTCTTTACCCACTATTTTAGTTCAAAAAATATTCTTACTTCAATTTCACATATTAGTGGTTTGTCACCCCTCTCTCTCTCTCTCTTTTATATATATATATATATATATATATATATATATATATATATATATAGAGAGAGAGAGAGAGGGATTACTGTAGGTGACCAGCTCAGGAAAAGTTAACTGAGCTAGCGGCAAAACTGTAATAATCCAATGATTTTTCTTCAATTTTTTTTTTAACAATCACTCTCTCTACCTTTTTAACTTATTTTGAATTAAATTTTATAAATTTTGGATTTCATTTATCCTTTCGTCAAGTGAATACAAAATGTTTTATTCATTGAAAACCGTTAATTTTGTGTTGACTTGATGGAGGACCAAATCAAAACTAAAATATGTAAATGCTATTCTCAATTAGTAGCGGGTATGTACATAGTCCAATTTGAGATGAATCACGTAAATCTTTATATTCATGTAATTTTTTATGCTTTATTCTTCTTTGATTGTTACTTTGATCTGGGATAATCTTAACATTGTGGTATAAACTAATTTAGCATTTGAACTACGTAGTCATAAAATTTTCTCCCGTATAGTGTAACGATATGATAACTCTTTTACCTTGTTCAGTATCAGACGAGGGTCGACGATGGTGCCTTTCTTGTCCGTCTTAAGGAACTCGTGAGCTACGTGATAAACGACGCTCTCATAGCCCCGTTGATCTGCGACGAAATAGACATCGTCTCCAAAGTTAGCGAAAGTAGGCAACGGCATGGTGTTCTGAAGGCTTGTTACTCTTGGGGGCTCTGCAAACTCATAATCATAAGAGTAGTAGTCTATAACCATGTCCACTGGAGTTGAGGGCACACTGCATCCAGAATAAGCACCGACAAAACTGTCAACTCATCTCCTTCCCCAAACAAAAAAATTAGTCATCTCCAGTTTTCTAATCTCCATGGCCAAGCAAGCGTGCCCTAGTTATCCGAAAAGTTGAATATTTTAAAGTTGCATGCGACAAGAATCACATGCATGACAGATGAGCGCCCTAGTTATCCGAAGAGTTGAATATTTTAAAGTTGCATGCGACGAGAATCACATGCATGACAGATGAGCGTGAAAGCATATTATATTATCATGCATTCCAAAAATTATTTATTTTTAAAGGTATTTATAGATTTTTTCCTTAAATATAAATTATATTTCAGTCTCCCAAATATTCATATTTAGGATTTAATATTCCAAATCCTCTAAATTACTACAATTTAGTTTTCCTCCCTAACTTCCGTTAGTCTAATTTATTTTTTAACCTGATTTTTCCATTTTACTCTTTCTTAATTCCTTCTTTTCTCTTTCTCCTCTCTTCTCCTTCCCTCTTCCTCCTCTCTTCTCCTTTTCTTCATTCTTCCTCTCTTCTCTCTTCCTCCTCTCTTCTCATTTTTTTCATTGGGTTCATTGGCTTCCTCCCTTTTTCTTCTATTCTCTATTCTTCTTTCTTTTTCTTTATAGGGGTATTTAAGTCATTTCATTATTAAAAAAAAGTAAAAATTAAATTATGTCGTTTATTTAGACGGAAAAACAACGGAGAGACTAAATTGTAGAAACTTAGAGAAATTGGGAGACTAAATCTTAAATATGAAGATTTAAGGGACTAAATCATAATTTATAAAGATTTAAGGGACAAACATGTAAATACCCCTTATTTTTAATGTGTAGGATAATTAGATATAAAGTAAGTGATCAATGATGTAGAGCTCTCTCTCTCTCTTTATATATATATATATATATATATATATATATATATATATATATATATATATATATATATATATATATATATATATATATATATATATATATATATATATACACACACACATAGCTTGCACAATTGACCACTAGTTTGTTTTGTTAGGATTGGCCATATATACTTAATATTTCTTTATTATCAAGGGCTAAGTATAGAACCTGTCAGTTGTAAATTATATTTATAAAGCTTGCAAAAAAGAAAAATAAAGATGATGATGAAAATATAGTTTATGTATAGAGAGCTACATCTATATGACTGTTCTTTTGGATTTAGAATATTATAGCTCTCTTATAGTAATTTTTTTTGAGAAATTCTAAATGATGAGGACATTTTTTTTGTTGGCCTGGATTCAAAGATCTAAACTCCTGGAATTTAAAAAAAAAAATAGAGAAAATTAAAAAAACTATGCAAATTTTAGAAAATTCATTTTAGATATCCGATGAACTACTGTTTAAGAAAATGGAAATTTTTTATTTTTAACTAATGATCATCGAATTCACACCTCTTTTCGATAATTCCAAATCCATGAAACAAACAATTAAAGCATAGAAATTAAAAAAAAACTATTCCATTACTAGATTCTACTCTTTTCTACATGAAACAATCAAAAATATAAGGGGAAATAACAAAGATTTGATTAATTAGTACTATTTACTGCAAATATATGAACCAATCAGCCCCTTACTGATTCTGTAGGCGTTGGTAGGTAAGAACAGAAATATCGCCACGGCCACTAGCCGGCAGTTTGCCGGAGAACTTCTCTCCTTGCTCATCGATCATCTCGGTTGTATCAATCGACTTCTGAACTATTGAGCTCTCATAAAGCCCACCCCTACACAAACAATTAACAACTGATTCAATACTAAACACACAACATCAGTAATTAACTAAAGTCTTAAGACAAGTGTGTGTGTGTGTATATTTATGTATTGTGTGTAGTTACATTTGTTTATAAGTGTTGGAGGAGAGGTTGGTGTAGTCGGAGAAGAAGTTTCTAAGCTTGAGCTTGTTAGCCAAATCCCATATCGGATTCATCTGATGACCACCAACTCCTTCAACCCAGTTGGCTCCCATCTCCACATTCACGCCGGCGAACTCGGTCTTGCGGATGCGGCCGCCGATGCGGCCGGTGGCCTCAAGGATCAGGATGTCGCGGATGCCCGCATCCGATAATGTCTTGGCCGCACTTATCCCTGCATCAAGTGAACTTAAATTAGGGTTTTAAGAACTTAACGAAATATGATAATGATAGAGTTGGTTGACCGATGGCCAACCAGAGAATCCAGCCCCGACGATAATGACTTTAGGAGAGGCAGCGGCAGAGCCTGCTAGAAGTGTCGTGAGCAGGAGAGATATGAGAGCAATGGCCTCCATCTCTTCTCTTCTCTCTCTCTCTCTCTCTAATACATTTCACATAACTAGACCCGGACATGAATCTTAAATAGAGAGGTTGAGCTTGAAGGCCCGTGCCAAGAGTTGGAGAGGCTTAGCGTGTGGAGCTATCTCGCATGTGCGAAGACAGACACATTGGATCGATCAGACGCGTTTATTTAAATTTTAATCAACTTATTTAATTTATGTCGTGATCCTCACTTCATTATTAGGCGCCGGTTCAACATTAGTTTAGTTGTGTACGTCATTTTATATACCATAGTTCAATTAGTTGTTATCTTTATCCACAATTTCATATTCGAGCTTTGTTTAGTTTATCTTGTTGGAGAAAGGTTATTAAATCCCAATGCTTTTCAAGAGCACTTCCTTTGTCCCTCCCCTTTTTTTTTTCTGAAAATTCTTTGTTCCTCGTTTTTTCAGAACATCATCGGTATTTTCTATTTTGTAACAGATTCTGATTTTGATTAATAGCATAAAATCTATTTGAATAATGTTGCAAGTACTTGACAAATATTTTAGTGTTTTTAGCACGTATTTGGCATTAAACAATGATGAGCGAGTGATGTAAATAGAAAATCAGATGTTTTAGAGATGAAACATATAAAGTCATACATTACTGGGAGCAAAACCGAGAATCAGTCTAACCCAAAATTTTAAATTAATAGATAAAGGCCTCAACTTTGTATTTAAACACATGAACTTTTCTTGTTCTGTTTGATATATGGGACTATATTTATGTATGAACTTCTCATAATTTTTTTCCTTCATTATGAGTATACCACAATCTTCTATGGGAACCATAGACCGTGGGAATCAGACCCAAAGTCACACCTGACCACTTTGGACTTCACACCGGTTTTATTCCCTCTTGGGCCATAAGCAAGTTCTGATACCTATTATTGAAGAAAAACATCTGGCCTTTTGAGAGCATCCTATGAATTTTTTTTATTATTGTATCTAATATGAGACTATACTCATATATGAACTCCTAACAATTAATGGATTAAAGAAACTAATACTAATTTTCCTTAGCTTATGTGATACTTACGCTTTCTGAATGGGAGTGGGTTCAAAGATTTCTATCCACTAGTTATTGAAAATTTTATCAATATTGTGAATTAGAAGGATATAATGATTAGATGAAAAAAAAAATTTGAAATATGGACTTAATTTGAATATAACTTTCTTATTTAATTTCAGAATTAGACGTATGATTAGTCACTTTGAACATACTCACTATGAGGAATTCAATGGTAGGCTCTTAATCTCAACAAACAATTTTGAAAAAAAAAAAGAGTTTGAATGGGTAGACGAGAACAATTTTGATACTTAACAATTTTGTAATTGCAAGTCGTATATATTCAAGAAGTATACTAGACACATGTTTAATATGCTAATTAGATGACGTGGCATTAGGGTAACTCAATCATGAGTGTCATTAGTAGTTAGTAGGTAAAGAGAGAAGAAGAATATCGAAATTGAAAAGAGACGAACTCTTTGAACATACTTAACTTTCTAGCGAAGCTAGCTTTTCGCCTAGTGTTTCACCCCTCCTCACAAGTAGAGAGATTTAAAGTTCAACGACTAAATTTGGATATGTTGAGTTTGTGGAGCTTAAAGTACTGTACACCAAACTCCAACCTTCGGATTAACTATATATATTCTTATGATAGTAAGAGTAGCAAGGATTTGTAGGGGTATTTAAGTAATTTCACATTGTAGTAAAGGTTGCGGTCCAGTTATATATATATTCGCATCCTGTACTTATAAACCCTATTCTCAAATAGTAAAGAAACTCTCTGACGGTCGTGAACCGGTTTGGGACGAATCATGTAAATGTTCGTGTGCTCTGTTGTTCGTTATTCTTCTGTGATTACTACTCAGATCTTTGGTAGTCGCTATAGGATAATGTGACCATATGTGTGAGTGAGTAGCTTGCTAGAAAAAATAATCAATCCTTACCAGAGATTTTGTTGTTTCGGTGATCTCAAATTCACATCTGACTCTTACTTTTATGGATAAAATGATACTAATTTTCATTGCATATTTTAGGCCTTGGCTAATTACCATGTGCACCACGTTATATATATCCATATACTAGTTTATGGGAAATTCTATTCACACACACCACTTTTCAATACGTCCATATTTTGTTTAGAATCAGAATCATTCCATATTTACTTAATAAGTCCTTTTTTTTTTTTCCAATTCTAACCCTCCATCTCTCTCACTCTTCTTTTCTATCTCATTTCATCATAGTCGGATATAACTATCTGATCCAAATAAAGCTTGGTCGGGTATTAATACCTGACCGTTATTCAATTAGGTCGAATATTAATTCTCGACCAGTGAGTTATAAAAAGGCAACTTAGTCAAAAAAATGATGGCTAACTTATAAATTTTTGGAAGTTCCAAAGGTGGGCATCTTGAGCAAAGTGATGCTCGTGAATATAATTAATATGGCAATTCTACTTGGTTTAAGTATGAAATTGATTGGGTACGGATTGTTAATTGATGTTTAAATGGATAAAGCTAGAGTTAGGAAATTTTGGAGAATTTATTTCATTTTGAATAGGCCATGTGATTGTTAAGCCCTTAAGCATGATAAATAAGAATCAAGGGTTGTAATATTTCAGCCATCTATTCCATTTTAAGGTTTTAAATATTAACCGCTATCAATATTATATGCATCACAATCCGGTGCAAGTACGGGGAGTTTGAGACATCCGATACATGAAATATTGTGCGGGTATGATATTACCGATATTTTTGCTATTGCTGATATACTACATCTATTATAATAAATTTCTATCTCACATGTCCATATTAATTGCTCGCAGCGGACTGGTTCTGAAAGCAATGGGTAGGTTTCGTGTTTGATTTTGTTAGTAGCACTCATGATTGGGACTACAGTCTTGACTATGATTAGGGCTATGCCAAGATGAAAGGTCAAGAGGTATTATGAGGAAATGCTCTTGATTCTAGTAGTTCTCGAGATGGTAAGTGTAACTCCAGACACATCGTGTGAGAACGTACTTGACAAGATTTAATGTAAGAGATGGTGAGTGTAACTCCAGACACATTGTGTGAGAACGTACTTGACAAGATTTAATGTAAGACAAGTGAAAGGGATTTATGGAGATTGGTGGTCCCAAAAAGATATGTGAAGGATGTGACCTCGTAAGTAATCTGAGTATGTGATCACATTTGCAGACTCAATGACGTTATTCCCTCCCAGTTAATCTTTAAAGTGAAGTAACTCTCAGGAGAATTCAATAAGAAGAGAAGAGAGAGAGAGAGAGGAGAAAAATGAAGAGAGAAACCTAATAAGAAAAGGACGAGAGAAGTAAGAGAGAATTGATGACTAAAATAAAGTAACTCAGGGGTATAATGGAAAATTCGGGCCAAAAATATGGCTCGGAGACTAAAGTGAGGTAATTT
Source organism: Dracaena cambodiana (assembly GCA_036321105.1). NCBI lineage: Eukaryota > Viridiplantae > Streptophyta > Magnoliopsida > Asparagales > Asparagaceae > Dracaena > Dracaena cambodiana. The sequence goes on from JAYEPQ010000013.1 coordinate 2,789,646, forward strand.
AAAAGGAAAATTCTATTTGCGCATGACAATTTACTCTTGACGTCCCAGTTGCTCTTTACACTAAACTCCTATTTTAAAATGCCACAATTTTACTCTCTTCACACCTAAAATTTTTTCCAATCTTTAGCCCTCTTCTCAAAACACCATGAGCACAAGCATAAAAGAGCGGCAACAGCCACTTTTCCTCCCAACCTACCAAATAGCGAGGCAATCTCAGGTTCGGTCCCATGGCTCTCAGAGTCCTGTAGAACAACCCCCAACCAGAATCCGACACGCGTCCACTGCAGCAGGGGACATTTGTCAGAAAACCCCACCGTTCTTAAGGTTTTTCCCCATCCCAAGAGCAATAATCGTAACACGACAAAAAATTGAACAAGGCTGTGTCTATTTTAGCTATAAATAGCAAAGCCTACTGTAGCTGCTCCTCATTGTCCATTGGAGCAAAGCTTGCCTTCTTCTTGCTCTTGACCCTTTAATTTGGTTCTCTATCTTTTGGGGAATTTAATTTTGGTCTGTGCAGGCAGTACAGAGGAAGGAGAGGTCGGTGACGGCGATGGAGGCGAAGAGAGTCAATGGCGGATTCGCGAACAGAATAGGGATCACGTTCAGACTCCAAGTCCGAAGACATGGTAAGAAATGAAGGAGGAAGAAAGGGTAACTTAGTCAAAACAATAACCGGTAAACTTGTAATTATTTATAAGTTTTAAAACAGTGCGTGAAAAGTAAATTTTCGTGTGCAAATAGAATTTTTTAATTTAAAGGATTTGGAGACTAAATTCAAAATATGAAGATTTGAGGGACTAAATTCAATTTTTTAAAGATGTAAGAGACAAATATGTAAAAACCCCAATTTACTATTCACCATGGATAAAACCGAATACGAATTCGAATCATTATAATAGTATTTTTAAAAGAAAAATGACACTAGAGCTTCGTTCGCTGGCTCCTCTATCATCATGTTGTCAACTTCCTTGACCTTCTTGCACTGGACAGGCGTCAGCATCGATACATGGTCTTACGTACGACTTTGCAGAGACATGTATTTTTGGTAAACGGTCATTCGGATCCGGTCACATGGGTAAACAATAACTTTGTTTTTAACTTTCAAAAATATTTCTTAATGCATTACAAAATATTAAATGATATGATTTTGTATATTTGGATGTTATTTGGGTATTCCGATATGTCGAATATGCTAAATAATATCCACATGGATACTATATTTTTGACCAAAATAGATTCGAATATCCATATACATCAAAATATGTGCATGTATTCAAATATAAATCGGATTATTTGTATTTGTTTGCCTTCCTAAAATTTTCATGATTACATACAACCTCTCTAGATTTAATATTATTTTGGTCCTTATCTTATTGATTCAAGGTCTTCCTGTGAAAAGGGAAATTATAAGGAAATACCCTAAATATTAACCTAAATATTAAGGGTACATTCTTTCTAAGGACACACTCTTGGAAATTTGAAAACAATAAATATTGGGAAATTCTACCTACCTACACCACTTTGCTTAAGATTTCCATTTTCAAACTTTCAAAAAATTACAAATTTGCAATCATATTTATGTACTAACATGCCCTTTTACAACCCAAACATCTAACAGGTTAAAAAAAAAAAAAAAAAAAAAAAAAAAAAAAAAAAAAAAAAAAACTGAAGTCTTGTCATCGTCTTCTTCGTTTCCTCTCTCTAAAAACGAAAAAAAAATACACTCCTTTTAGTGCTCTTTAAATCATCAAAGAAAAACCTCTATTTTTTTTTAGTGGTGCGAACTGGAGATCTGCTATTTTATTTAATTTGGATGTAGCCATTGTGCCTACTGGTCGGATTTTAGTATCACACTTAATTTAATGTTGATCGAGTATTACTACCTCTACGAGTTTCATTTGAGTCAAATAATAATATATAATCGGAATAAAACAAAATAAAATATGATACAATAGGGATTAGCTCGCAATCCGATCCCACTCAAAAATCGTAGCTGAGGCGCGAGCAAGTCAAAAGAGGCGGGGGGTCGACAAAGGTGGGGGGGCTGATGGAGGCAGCATTCTGAGGCTGCAGTGGAGCAGGGATTTTCCAGCATTCTGATTGTGGTTGAAGATCGCGACGGAGGCACGGGAGGACAACAAAGATAGAGGGCGACGAAGTCAAGGAAAATCAGAGGCAAGGAGGCGATAGAGATGGGGAGATTGGAGGCGAGGGGGTGAGGAAAACAGGAGGCTGGGGGGAATCAGAGGCGAGGGGGCGATGGAGGTAAGAGAGGCAGCAGCGATGGAAGCGAGGGATGGAAGGGGGAGTGGAATTAGGTTTAAGACTGACGAGTCGTGAGTCGTGATTGCTAAACAGAAGAGAGAGCGACTTGGAATTGGGGAAAAAAATTGGCATGTTGAGTAAATATGGGATAATTTAAAATCAAAGGTGAATGCAAAGAGTATTGTGGGCGTCAAAAATAAAGTAGTGTGCTTGAGTAAAATTTCTCATAATTTTTATGAGGGCACACCCTTTTTTAATAAAAATACCCTTCTCCTCTCACCCCGTCCTAGCCTCTTCTCCTCCTACCCCCTCCTCCTCCATCTCTCTAACCCAAACTCCTTAGATCTACGAGAAAGAAGAGAGTATTCTTGTCTGAAAATATATGTAATCCTAAATGCGTCCCATCTTTTTCTTAGTGAATCTCGTAACTTAAAAAACAAATAATTATAAGTTTACCATAAAAAATTTTGGACGAAACAGTCCCGCTGCCGCTGTTGTTGCTGTTGCTGCCACTGCCGCCGCCACACTGCAGCGGCAACAGCAGGCAGCTGTTGCTGCTGCTGCAACGAGTCGCCGTCGTCACCGCGCTGTTGTTAAGGGAGGGTGATTCCGAAAAAAGAAAAGAAAAAAAAATGGGGCTTTCTAAGAAAAAAAAAATCCATGTTTTAAATTCTCGTGGAGCTCACTAAGATAAAAATGGGGCGCATTTAGAATTACTTAAAAATACAAATACAATAGTAAACTTGTAATTAACTCACTTTTAGTTGAATATGCCCTTATGCATTTGGGAGTGCCTTTATAATTTCACCGGTTATAGCAATATGAAAATTCATGGGCCTCAATTTGGGCCGCATGTGCCTAGACCACAGAGCACAGCCTTCATTTTTTTGACATGTCACCTCTTTTGGGAAATTTTAACGGCATACTAATTTTCTAAGTGTAAAGTATTCTTTTAAATTTAATTTTTATTATAAATTTGTCATAAATTTTATTTCCTCGTCTTCTTCCTCTCTCTCCCTAATCAATACAAACACAAGCCACTCTCTCTCTCCCTTATGCTCTTTCTCAAATCCCAAATCCAATCCAAACGCAATGGAGCAAATAGTTGACATCAAATACCTCATAAAATCCATCATCTAGCTGGAAAATTTTAAATTATATCTAAAACCCATCATAAATAGTAATTTAAAAAAGAAAAAAAATAAAAATTTATCATTTTGCTAGCTTGAAGCTCTTGCGAAATTCCAAGACCACTTCCAATCTCAGATTCGACCAATTAGACAATAATTTTTCGAACTTGGTTGGGGGTGCTTTCAGAAAGTGAATGCCCTTGTAAATAGCGAGATGCCTTTAGATATTACCACCTCTTTTCAAAAAATGGGCCCTTATGGGGGCCTAAATCCAATAAATCTCCTGATGATCAGTACCAGGCCCGTGTCCGTTTTTGTTGTTCAACTCATTTATACATACCCACATCCCTCTATAGTTGCATCTCTATTCAAAGTGGGTTTCTAAATGCTTTCCATCTTTTTCTCAGTGAACTCCAATTTTTTAGTAAGTTCTATGAGTATTTAAAATATGAAAAAAAAATTTAGTGAGTCTTTTTTTTTTTCCTCTTTCTAGAATTAGTCTCTTCCTTCTCTCCTCTCTCAGCAACACCAACAGCGACCACCACTGCAGCTGCTTGTTGCTATCGCTACAGTGGTGACGACGATAACAGCAGCAATTGCTGCCACTGCTGCTATTGCTGTTGCAGCAATAGCAACAGCAGCAACAGTTGTCTACTGCTGCAGCGGTGAGGGCTGCGGGGCTCACCAATAAAAATGGTTGAGGGTTTTTTTTCTATCTTAAATTTTTTTAACAAACTTGTCATTACTTGGTTTTTAAGTCATGGGGCTCACTAAGAAAAAAATGCGGCGTATTTAGAAACTCTCCTATTCAAATTAATGATCTCATATTTCCTACTTACTGTTCCTAAAAAATCACATCCATACACATGAGTCTTCTCACATCCAACTTAAAATATAATTAAACGAGAGATGAGAATAGATGGGTCTAAAAACCAGCTCTTAATCAACCCTATTCAAAATTAAAAATTAAAAAGTAAATTACCTCGCATTTAAATCCATCCATTATCATCTCACACCCAGAACATAATAATATTTGTACTAAAACAGTATTGCAAAAAAAAAAATTCATTTAAATCTCAATTTATATTAATATAGCAGAGATTTTTTTAACGTGGAAAAATTCATAGTCCCATAAATATTATTCTCTCCATGAAATATTTCTATTAAACAAACAAAATTTTAATATCTTGGAATTATAATTTTTTATATGGAGGAAAAGTCATGATATTATTCTCTCCATATAATATCACTATTAAACTTTAGTAGCTTATTTTCCATTGTTTTTGCTTATCATGTGTCAACCTTTTAATTTGACCCTTCAATTTGGAATTTTTTTTAAAAAACAAAATATGGAATGTAATGTATTTTTCTTATAAGTTGTTTTGGACAATTGTTTTAAAAAAAAAAAAAAATTAGATTCCCTCATTTGCATAGATAGTTGGAATTTATCATTTTTATAGCATGTTTCACTTCACAACTTTACTCAAGATATCTTTTTTCATCTATTGTTTCTCTCTCTATTGTTATTTGAATGTGTTGCTAGCTTCAATCTACCAATAAATATTTCAAATATCTCTTTATCTCTTTACTTTTTTGTACTTGATACTTAACCTTATTTTTCTGGATTCTAATGTGGGTGTTATTCTTGAGACTGCTTTTGAATGTGTTTTGTTATAGGAGTGAGCATCAGTCGGTTCGATTCGGTTCGATTCTGGGTAAAAAAAAATTCTACCGAAAACCGAACCGAAATAGTAGAACCGAAACCGACCGAAAAACTAAATTTTCTGTTTGGTTCGGTGGTCGGTTTTCAGTTAATTGGGTTTGAAATTAAATATGTGATAAATGCTGTAACGCCCCACTTCCAGTAGTATGGGAAGTTGGAACGTTCGGCGTCGAATGATAACTCGACGAGCCTCAAACAAAATATTACAGTCACCATTTGCAATTTAATATGAATAACATGCAGAAACTAAATGAATTTTTTTTTTATCAAAACAAAGCGATAATAAATTTCCTCCAATTAAAATTAACAAATGTCTCCATAGTTAAATTATTTCAAAATAAAAGAAAAGGACTGTCTCGCATAAACTTAAATAAAGTGTCATCAGCACTTATTACATTTCTCTAGAAAGAAAGCAGCTAACAAAAAGAAGTAATCACTCCTACAGATCTGCTTGTTCCTGGAAGTACAACATATCATGTTCTGCTACTGGTGGGTCTACTTCTTGATAGAAGTCTGCATCTGGTCATGCATAACCAGGATCGTCAGCAAAGCGATCCAATATTAAATAATAAAGAACAACAAAAAATAATGAATAATAATATCTCAATGTCAGGAACAATCATGCAAATGAAGGAAAGAAGGTTTTACGTATTTATACTTATCATTACTATTATTTTAATCGATATCTTTTAAATTTTTACAGTTAATGTCTTTTAATTATGGTATTTGAAAATTCAAGAAAATATGAATATAGCTGAGCTGAACGCATCCCCGTCTACCCCCGGGAAAACGGAACAGTAATTGATCGGAGCCTATCCCGATCCTCCCAAAAATGGGAAACAGTGGCGCAGTAATTTAATCGGAGCCTATCCCGATCCTCCCACAAGTGGGAAACAGTGGCACAGTACAGTTACGTTCAGTCGTCTAATCCATATGAACCTAAATTTTCCCCAAGTCCCCAGTGTATATCAGGTTCGGTATTAACTATCAAATTTTAGTATCAATTGGTGATTTTCAGAAATTTCAGTCCAGTATGTAAATTGGTGATAATAATTAAGTTCAGGATACAATAACAATAACAGTGACATCCGAGGAACAGTATAACATTACAGTGGTTAATTATCTATCACCAATCATACACAGTAGCAGTTTGCATTTAAACAGTGTCTTATCTTACTTCATATCAGTGTTATTTTTCTTTTCCTTTCAATATATAATAAAAATTTGAATTAAAACTTATAACATAACTTTCTGAATTATATGCATATTTAAGAAAAAAAAAAAATATAAACGTGTGGATTTTATTTAATCACTCTCAAAATAACATGTCTGTGGGTTCAGATATCAATAGTAGTTACATGTAAAAAGAAATCGGGATAGTACTAAATGCGCCCACATACTATATGGTAAAGTGGTTTACATCATAGGGGAAATGGTGTTCACTAGTGAAATGGGTGCGCACTTAGAATCTCCTAAAAGTTGCATGCAACTTTGCAGGTAGTCTGACTGTGCCCACATACTATATGGTAAAGTGGTTTACATCATAGGGAAAATGGTGTTCACTAGTGAAATGGGTGCGAACTTAGAATTTCTTAAAAGTTGCCTGCAACTTTGCAGGTAGTCTAAATGTGCACCATATACTAGATGATAAAGTGGTTTACAACATAGGGGAAATAGTGCTCACTAGTGAAATAGGTGCTCACTTAGAATTCCCCTAAAAGTTGCCTGCCAGGATACAGGTGTCTAAATGCGCACCACATACTAGATAATAAAGTGGTTTACAACATAGGGGAAATAGTGCTCACTAGTGCAATAGGTGCGTTTTAGAATCCCCCCCAAAAACCCATTTCCCCTTTTTGAGAATTTCCCAAAAAAAAATTCTCCCTTGCCCCTGCAACCCAACGAACAGAGGAGAAGGAAAGTGAAGAAACAGCCGAAGCACTAGCAGAAGCGGGAGAAGAAGAAGAAGCACGAGCGCGAGTGGGAAACCGGAGCGGACGGTGAAGTCCGACGAGGCGGTGGCAGGGATCACTGGAGTCGACATCGGCAACCACTATCGTTGACTTCGGTCGGATCGCCTCGCCTAGCCGCGACCGACGGGGGCAGCAGCACCGATGGAGTCGCGATCGTCGACTGCCGCCGGCGCATGGTCTCGGCCGAGTCTCCTTGCCCATCCGCAACCGAACACAGAAAGGGGAAAGAGAAGATGAAGAACAAGCACATGTGCAAGTGGAAGTGGAAGTGGAAGTGGAAGTGGAAGTGGAAAAGGAAGTGGAAGAAGACACAAGCAGGTGCGGAAGTGGAAGCAGGAGAAGAAGGTGAAGAAGAAACACAAGCAGGTGCGGAAGTGGAAGCAGGAGAAGAAGAGGAAGATGCGGAAGCGGAGCCGAAGAAGGAGCACAAGAAGATGCGGAACGGAGCCGAAGAAGGACAAGCAGATGCGGAAGCGGAGCTGGAAGAAGAAGGAGAAGGAGATGAAGAAACACAAGCAGGTGCGGAAGTGGAGACGGAAGAAGAAGCACAAGAGGGTGCGGAAGTGGAAGCCGAAGAAGAAGAAGAGGAAGGTGAGTGTTTGCTAGTAACATGAATGTTTGATTTACATAATTGCCTCCATACAAAAATTAAAGGAACAACAATAAGAAGAAGAAGCGGATAAATAAATTGCAAACATATGGAGACAGTATCATGCAGCCAGAGGCACTAATGCTTCCATCGTCAAAGAGGAGGCCGTACACAATTCACCAGAGAGGAAGAGTTGAGTGCGCGTATCAAATCCTAGCTCTACTCCAAACTATAAAACCTCATAGGCATCGAAGAAATTTATCCTAATGACAATTTATTTGACTGCCTAATCAAGCAAGCTGACAATGGTGAAAATTCAAATTTTATTCTTGTCAAATATACCTTCGTCTGGAACAAGTTAATATGAATATTCTAGTCAATCATGATTGTAAAATTCATAGAACTATCTTTAACAAAATCTATAGGACTATTTTCTATTTAATATTTATGCATCTAAATAAAATAGGAACTATATAAAAAAAACAAGCATAGCATGTTAAGTGAGTTTAAAAACTCACCTTTAATTGAGTCGCCTCCCCTTTCCTTTTCTTTTTTGACCTGCGTTCCTCTTCCTCTTCCCGTACGTCCTGAGATTTCCAGCGTTCCAGAAGAGAAAAGAGGTGAGAACGAATTTTAGATCCTTATTTATCTTTAGGTTAGGATATAATCTATTTGGTTGAGATCCAACAAACGAATCTTTTCGGATGAGATTGATATCCCTCCAACTGTTTAGATTTCCCTCCAACAACCCTATTATATTTTTTTTTATATTTAAATTATTATTTTTTTTTTTCAGATTTTTAATTTAATTCAGTTTAATTTATTTTTTTTATTTTTATTTTTATTTTTATTTTTTTTGAAATGAAATGAACACAATGAAAAGTGGCCGTTACATTCTACCCCCCTTAAGAAAAATTTCGTCCTCGAAATTTCTCTAAACTTAAATGATGTAGAGAGGTTGTACCTTTATTCAAATAGGTGTGGAAAACACTCTCGAATGTCTTCCTTAGTGTCTCCAAAACTATCGTTAAATGTTTAGTGTGATCCTCTTCGGTCCTTGAATACACTAATATGTCATCTATGAACACCACAACGAATTTATCCAAATATGAAAGAAAAATCCGATTCATTAAGTTTATAAAAATCGCATGTGCATTCGTCACTCCGAATGGCATCGCTAAGAGTTCAAAGTGCCCATATCGAATTCGGAACGTTGTTTTTAGGAGTATCCGACTCCTACACTTTTACTTGGTGATACCTAGACTTAAGGTCCAACTTGGAAAATACCCTAGCACCACTAAGCTGATCGAACAAGTCATCAATTCTCAGTAGTGGGTATCGATTTTTGGTAGTGACCCTATTTAATCCCCTGTAATCAATACAATTTTTTTTTTTTTTTTTTACCTCCATCTTTCTTCTCAGTCAAAAGTACTGGTGCACCCAAAAGGGAAGTATTTGGTCTAATAAAACCTTTGGCTTAAAACTCGTCTAATTGTATCTTCACTTCTTTTAGCTCTATTGGACCCATTCGATATGGTGCTAAAGAGATTAGTGTAGTGCCAGGAAGAAGCTTAATAGCGAACTCCATTGCCCTGTCTAGTAGTAATCCTGAGAAATCCTCGAAGATGTCCAAAACTCCGACACCACTGGGATATCATCTAGTATGACATCCATTTGGTCTATTACTCTCTCCGTAGGTTAAGCTCTAAATTATGCAGGTTCCTTGGTGTTGTTGCCGCCAATGAATTCGAACTCTGGGTGATTCGGTATCCTGAAGGCAACGCTTCTCCTCCGGCAGTCAACAATTGCATGAAAGGTACTTAACCAATCAATTCCCAATATTACGTTAAATCCGTGAGTATCAATAATTAGGAAATTAGCATAAAATTCCCTTCTACAAATTACTACAGGACACAATCTACACATTTGAGTAGAAACAATACCCCCGTTACCCGTACTTATCTTCCATCTAGTGTTCAGGTTCTCATAAGGTATGGCATGTAGTGTCACAAATTTAGAAGAAATAAAGCAATGTGATACTCTTGAGTTAAATAAAACTGATGCAGGTACATGATATACTAGAATCATACCTGTCACCACATCATCTGACTTCTCCGCTTGCTCCGCAGTTAGATTATATGCTTGCCCACGTCCTTTATCCACTGTCATATTCTTCTTGGCCTGCTCGTAAACTTTATTTTGAGGTGGAAGTGGTCGCCTATTCTAACTGCTGATTTGATCCTTGGGTGGTTGTTGTTGTTGGGGTGCTGGAAAACGAGGCGTTGGCCCCCTGTTGCTCCTTCGTGGGCAATCTCCAATCCTGTGTTCACTTGATCCACATGCTAGACATAAGTTGTTGGCATACCGACACTCCTTGATAGTGTGTCCTGACTTCTGGCAGTGTGTGCAAGTGACCTTCTGTTGCGAAGAAATAACCAGCCGCTTCTCCGCACTCCTAGCTGAAGTTCCACCCAATATTTGACTGGCCGACCTCTTGGGCGCAGAAGATTGAATCCTCCTCTCCTTATTTATTACTTGCTCTACATCCTGAGCTGCATCAATAATCTCAGCATAGGTCTCTATTCTGGAGGTTACTAAATATTTCTGGATATCTATCATCAATCCCTGTTGGAAGCGATGAGCACGATCTGCCTCATTTGACACCATGTACGGTGCAAATCGACTCAGACGGACAAACTCTGATGCATACTCCTCTACTGTCATCCCGGCCTGCCTCAGGTTGATGAATTGATGCTCCATTTCTCTCCTGGCTGTTCTCGGAAAGAACCTTGCAAGGAAGCTCGTTGTGAAAGTTTCCCACGAGATTGGTTGGGATAGTCTGCTCTCCTCTGTTTGCCACCAAGCCCTTGCAATATTCGTCAATTGGATTTTGACGACATTCACTTTGTCGGCTTTAGGAATCCGAGCGGCCCTTAATAAGTCTTCCATCTGCATGAGCCACTGTTCAGCCTCCAAGGCTCCTACTGTTTCTGAGAAAGTTGCTGGATGAAGACGTCTGAAATCCGATATCCCTCCTGGACGCTAGTCCCTCGGTTCTGCCACACGATCTAGGGTTGCCATCACTCCCGCTCGAAAGGCTTCGGCCTGCTGTTGTTGCGCGTTGACCATCCTGCTAAGCAGTCCCAACATTTCATTAGCATCAACGGAGTTGAGGTCGAATCGGAATTTCCCCCATTCCTATTAGTCTGACGGGCCATCCCTCTGAGGAACAATATAATGTAAGTATCACTTAAATAAACATAATAAAAGTAAATAGATATACGTAGAAAATCATATTTATGCATATATGTGTATAGTCGTATCAAACCTTAAATAGTTTAGTAAATTTAAACTATTATACTTATTTATTTATTTGCCGACTGTAATGATATTCAAGTTTGTTCAAATCACTTGAACAGACTTAAAGAAGCCTGGTCTCTGATACCACCTGTAACGCCCCACTTCCAGTAGTATGGGAAGTTGGAACGTTCGGCGTCGAATGATAACTCGACGAGCCTCAAACAAAATATTACAGTCACCATTTGCAATTTAATATGAATAACATGCAGAAACTAAATGAATTTTTTTTTTATCAAAACAAAGCGATAATAAATTTCCTCCAATTAAAATTAACAAATGTCTCCATAGTTAAATTATTTCAAAATAAAAGAAAAGGACTGTCTCGCATAAACTTAAATAAAGTGTCATCAGCACTTATTACATTTCTCTAGAAAGAAAGCAGCTAACAAAAAGAAGTAATCACTCCTACAGATCTGCTTGTTCCTGGAAGTACAACATATCATGTTTTGCTACTGGTGGCTACTTCTTGATAGAAGTCTGCATCTGGTCATGCATAACCAGGATCGTCAGCAAAGCGATCCAATATTAAATAATAAAGAACAACAAAAAATAATGAATAATAATATCTCAATGTCAGGAACAATCATGCAAATGAAGGAAAGAAGGTTTTACGTATTTATACTTATCATTACTATTATTTTAATCGATATCTTTTAAATTTTTACAGTTAATGTCTTTTAATTATGGTATTTGAAAATTCAAGAAAATATGAATATAGCTGAGCTGAACGCATCCCCGTCTACCCCCGGAAAAACGGAACAGTAATTGATCGGAGCCTATCCCGATCCTCCCAAAAATGGGAAACAGTGGCGCAGTAATTTAATCGGAGCCTATCCCGATCCTCCCACAAGTGGGAAACAGTGGCACAGTATAGTTACGTTCAGTCGTCTAATCCATATGAACCTAAATTTTCCCCAAATCCCCAGTGTATATCAGGTTCGGTATTAACTATCAAATTTTAGTATCAATTGGTGATTTTCAGAAATTTCAGTCCAGTATGTAAATTGGTGATAATAATTAAGTTCAGGATACAATAACAATAACAGTGACATCCGAGGAACAGTATAACATTACAGTGGTTAATTATCTATCACCAATCATACACAGTAGCAGTTTGCATTTAAACAGTGTCTTATCTTACTTCATATCAGTGTTATTTTTCTTTTCCTTTCAATATATAATAAAAATTTGAATTAAAACTTATAACATAACTTTCTGAATTATATGCATATTTAAGAAAAAAAAAAATATAAACGTGTGGATTTTATTTAATCACTCTCAAAATAACATGTCTGTGGGTTCAGATATCAATAGTAGTTACATGTAAAAAGAAATCGGGATAGTACTAAATGCGCCCACATACTATATGGTAAAGTGGTTTACATCATAGGGGAAATGGTGTTCACTAGTGAAATGGGTGCGCACTTAGAATCTCCTAAAAGTTGCATGCAACTTTGCAGGTAGTCTGACTGTGCCCACATACTATATGGTAAAGTGGTTTACATCATAGGGAAAATGGTGTTCACTAGTGAAATGGGTGCGAACTTAGAATTTCTTAAAAGTTGCCTGCAACTTTGCAGGTAGTCTAAATGTGCACCATATACTAGATGATAAAGTGGTTTACAACATAGGGGAAATAGTGCTCACTAGTGAAATAGGTGCTCACTTAGAATTCCCCTAAAAGTTGCCTGCCAGGATACAGGTGTCTAAATGCGCACCACATACTAGATAATAAAGTGGTTTACAACATAGGGGAAATAGTGCTCACTAGTGCCATAGGTGCGTTTTAGAATCCCCCCCAAAAACCCATTTCCCCTTTTTGAGAATTTCCCAAAAAAAAATTCTCCCTTGCCCCTGCAACCCAACGAACAGAGGAGAAGGAAAGTGAAGAAACAGCCGAAGCACTAGCAGAAGCGGGAGAAGAAGAAGAAGCACGAGCGCGAGTGGGAAACCGGAGCGGACGGTGAAGTCCGACGAGGCGGTGGCAGGGATCAATGGAGTCGACATCGGCAACCACTATCGTTGACTTCGGTCGGATCGCCTCGCCTAGCCGCGACCGACGGGGGCAGCAGCACCGATGGAGTCGCGATCGTCGACTGCCGCCGGCGCATGGTCTCGGCCGAGTCTCCTTGCCCATCCGCAACCGAACACAGAAAGGGGAAAGAGAAGATGAAGAACAAGCACATGTGCAAGTGGAAGTGGAAGTGGAAGTGGAAGTGGAAGTGGAAAAGGAAGTGGAAGAAGACACAAGCAGGTGCGGAAGTGGAAGCAGGAGAAGAAGGTGAAGAAGAAACACAAGCAGGTGCGGAAGTGGAAGCAGGAGAAGAAGAGGAAGATGCGGAAGCGGAGCCGAAGAAGGAGCACAAGAAGATGCGGAACGGAGCCGAAGAAGGACAAGCAGATGCGGAAGCGGAGCTGGAAGAAGAAGGAGAAGGAGATGAAGAAACACAAGCAGGTGCGGAAGTGGAGACGGAAGAAGAAGCACAAGAGGGTGCGGAAGTGGAAGCCGAAGAAGAAGAAGAGGAAGGTGAGTGTTTGCTAGTAACATGAATGTTTGATTTACATAATTGCCTCCATACAAAAATTAAAGGAACAACAATAAGAAGAAGAAGCGGATAAATAAATTGCAAACATATGGAGACAGTATCATGCAGCCAGAGGCACTAATGCTTCCATCGTCAAAGAGGAGGCCGTACACAATTCACCAGAGAGGAAGAGTTGAGTGCGCGTATCAAATCCTAGCTCTACTCCAAACTATAAAACCTCATAGGCATCGAAGAAATTTATCCTAATGACAATTTATTTGACTGCCTAATCAAGCAAGCTGACAATGGTGAAAATTCAAATTTTATTCTTGTCAAATATACCTTCGTCTGGAACAAGTTAATATGAATATTCTAGTCAATCATGATTGTAAAATTCATAGAACTATCTTTAACAAAATCTATAGGACTATTTTCTATTTAATATTTATGCATCTAAATAAAATAGGAACTATATAAAAAAAACAAGCATAGCATGTTAAGTGAGTTTAAAAACTCACCTTTAATTGAGTCGCCTCCCCTTTCCTTTTCTTTTTTGACCTGCGTTCCTCTTCCTCTTCCCGTACGTCCTGAGATTTCCAGCGTTCCAGAAGAGAAAAGAGGTGAGAACGAATTTTAGATCCTTATTTATCTTTAGGTTAGGATATAATCTATTTGGTTGAGATCCAACAAACGAATCTTTTCGGATGAGATTGATATCCCTCCAACTGTTTAGATTTCCCTCCAACAACCCTATTATATTTTTTTTTATATTTAAATTATTATTATTTTTTTTTTTCAGATTTTTAATTTAATTCAGTTTAATTTATTTTTTTTATTTTTATTTTTATTTTTATTTTTTTTGAAATGAAATGAACACAATGAAAAGTGGCCGTTACATTTTCTGTTTGGTTCGGTGGTCGGTTTTCAGTTAATTGGGTTTGAAATTAAATATGTGATAAATGCGTGTATTTTGTATGAAAAATAATAATTTTCTTTCTATTTTTTTCTTTTTCTACATATTAAAATAACAATCACATGTTTTCATCAAATATTTAAAAGAAAAACACATTAAAAATAAATCAAAGAAAAAGAATAAGCTACAACTACAATTACAAAAAGAATAAGCTACAATTACTAAAGTCACCGAAACCCGATCCGAAATTAATTTCGGTTTTTAAACCGAACCGAAACAGAAATCGAATAAACTGAACCGATCGGTTCGGTTCAGTTTTGCAGTTCGGTTCAATTTTTTCGGTTTTCTGCTCAGCCATATTTTGTTATATCTTATTAATAAAACACGGAAGGCATCTGCCTACCATTTTAGCCTAAAAAATATTTAAATTACTCTGAAGATCCATATAGTTTTCTACTTTGGAGAGGATTTGGATCCATCCAGGATCTTGTGAACAATGGAAGTTTCCATTTTTTTTAATTTTATTATTGGGTGAAGTTAATTTTCAAACATATCTACAATTTTCATTAGTTTATTTATATATATTAGCTTGCACACAATTAATCATGTAGTAACAATATCACCAGAAATATTGTTCTTAATTTCATCTATTTTTCTTGAATAATCCTCAATAATTTTGATGCAACTGGGAGTTTTCAGAGGAGCACACCACTTTTCCTAGTGAGCCCTAGGTCTAGTATATTTTTGGTCCACATGATTCTTAAAAAGTGGGTTCACTAGGAAAAATGGTGTGCTCCTTTGGAAACTCCCCTTAAAAGTGGGCTCATTAGTGTGCTCCTTTGGAAACTCTCCTGAAAATGTAAATACTTGAATAAATATAAATATTCAATATTAGAGTGGTACCAGCATTTTTGATACAAAAAGTTTAAAAATGTAAATAATGAGGAAAATGTCATTTATCTGGAGAAATAGTTTATAATATGATCACTAAATATCATATTAGGTAATTAATGAATGAGGTGGAGCACCATTTTCTTTTGGGGTTTTTACATATCTGTCCCTTTCATCTTTAAAAATTAGAAATTAGTCCCCTAAATATTCATATTTGTCCCTTCAAATTTTTTAAGTTACCACAATTTAGTCCATAAACCATTTTTTTGGCCCGAATTTTTTGTTATACTCCTGAATTACTTCATTTTAATCATCCCTTCTCTCTTCCTCCTTTCTTTCTCTTCTTATTGGATTTCTCTCTTCATTTTTCTCATCTCTCTCTCTTCTCTCTTCTTATTGGATTTTCCTGAGTGAGGAACCAATAAGGAGAGTAAGAGAGAGTGAAGAGAAAATGGAGGACTCAAATGAAGTAACTCATGGGTATAACGGAAAATTCGGATAAAAATATGGCTGAGAACTAAATTGTGGTAACTTAAAGAATTTGGAGGACTAAATTATAAATATGAAATATTTGGGGAACTAAATTCTAATTTTTAAAGATGTAAGAGACAAATTGTTCGCAGCAGAAATTTGCTTTCCTTCAATTGAATACAGCTTAGATTACAACGAAAGTGAACAAGAAAAGAATAAACGAGAGGATTTATAATCTATCGCTCTCTTTTACAATAAAACGTGGGATCTCGTAGCGATGGGACTTAAGTAGTTCCTTTTGACGATCTGACAACGATGATCTTCTCTCATGAAGATGACGACGGCCGACTTGGAACTTGATCTGCTGATCTTCACGAATTCAAAGTTCTCACGCATAACTCGATTCTCCAAGATGCGGAAAAAGATCTCTTAAAGATTGATGGTCATCTATGGATTGATCTATTAAAGATTCATCTATTAAAGATTCATGATCTCTATTATTGATTGATGATATCTAAAGTCTCATCAAAGAGGGTATTTATAGACTTGGTTATGAGAGTTTCTATAGGAATATGAATAAAGATTTCCATAGGAATAGAAAAAAAATATTTTTATATTCATCAAGGATTCTAATCAAATATTTAATATTAATTTAAATTTCTTGATTTGGAATTCTGATTGGATTCAATTTGGGTATTGGATAAGCTCAAATCTCAATCACAATCAATTTAGGATTCTGATTGGAATCAATTTAGGCATTGGATAAGCCCAAATCTCAATCAATTTTGAATTCTAATGAAATATGCTCACGCGGAGTTAACGCGGAGCTAATTTATCAGAACGCGGAGATATGGATTAGCTCCGCGTTTTGCTCAAACGCGAGCTAAAATAGCCAAATGCAGAGCTACGGAGTTAGCTCCGCATTCTGTGTGGAAAATTCCTTTTTACTTAGAAATTTTCACTGCCACCAGAACCCCCTCCAAAGTTTTCAAAATGATTTAAAACTTAACAAATTTTGAAATACTTTGGATCTTCAATTTTGTGATCAGGTTATGATCAAGAAATTCGGCAGAAGTGCTTAATCGCACATGTCTGACATTTGGCGGAGATGTTTAATTGCACACGCCAAAATGATCGGATCAGGATCATTGATCTTTGGTAGCGGCGCCCAATTGCACATGTCTGATAATTTGGTGGAGACGATTCAAGTGCTCTTTTGCTTAACTTGAATTTGTATACGCCAAAATGATCGAGTCAGAATCATCGATTTCGACAGATGCGCCTAATTGCACATGCCTAGTCCAAGTGCTCTCACGCGTAACTTGAACGGAGATGAGAATAATCCAAATCATACTGTCAGAGATAAGAGTTTAACATGACAGGTCCACGAGATTTTTAGCAAACCCCCAGCTATAAACGGATTTGGTATGTCTTTACCAATCGCCGTTTGCGTTGGGCTAGCCATGCTATTCCTCTCAGTATGGTGAGTTGTCGAGAAATTGATTTTCTCTCCCATTTGCTTTTAACCGTATTGAGTAGTTGATTCATACTTGTACCCCCAGTATGATAGGATTGGCGAGGAACTTGATCTCCTCTTCCCGCCGCTTTAACAATATTGGGCAATTTTTTTTATAGCACTCAATTAGCCATTCTAATGGCTAGTAAAAATAGCGGAAGCAACATGATATTTATCATCGTCAATATTTTCGGCACTTCCAGCCAAATCCGGCTGCTAGCCAATGAGAATGACTGTGTCACAGCTATGGTTCGGAGCGTACCCAAGGGGCCAGCTTGCAAGTGCGGGTTGCCCGTGCTTGGTGTCGATATTGGCTTTCCTACTGGTACATGGATCGCTCTAGCAGGAAACTCATTGGTTCCTACCACTAAAATTGTCATATTTGCAAAAACTTTCTTCTGTTTCTCTTTAAATGTGAGAATCCTGGCTTCTATCAATGCCTGAATTCAGTTCTTAAGAGGATAGCAATCCTTAGTTGGGTGCCCGACATTCCGATAGTATATGCAATAGTTAGGGTCGTTGGTTTTACCAGCGTCTTCCGGTTTTCTATTTTCCGGAAGTTTCAACATACCCTTTCTAAGGAAGATATAGAATAGAGTATCTATTTGCTCCGTCTTGAATGTATAAGTTCTATCTTGTCGGGGCCTATTTTGACCTGCACCTCTCGGATTCTGAGATATTGGTTTGGGATCTGCATTTGACACCATCACAACCTTTCCTTTATTTTTAGGATTATGTGGATATGGTCTGTTATTTATAGAGTTTCTCGTGCCACGAGATTTTTCAATCCGGCGAATTATATTTTCCGCCTATTCTCCCTACTTCAGCAGATCTTTCCAAGTTTTGGACTCTACAGCTCTCATTCTTATCAGCACGCCGGTCCTGAAATTATGCTTACATGTTTCGACCAGCGTTTCCTGGATCATTCCGTGTTTGCAGTGCAGGACTTTTCCCTGAAGAGTTCAATAAAACTTTTAACTGTTTCTTCTCCTTGTTTTGTCGCAAAGAGGGAATGAACTGATATTTCGGTATCATCCTCAAAGAAATGCACTAAGAATTGCTTCTCGACATCATACCAAGCGTTTATAGTTCCTGGGGGCAACTGCATAAACTATATAAAGGCGGGCCCTTGCAGGATGCTAGCAAATATTTTGATCATTACGGGATCATTTCCCATTAGATGACTTGCCTGCGATAAAAAGTAATATAAGTGCTGGTTTGGGGACCCCTTCCCGTCATATGACTCCAATTTGAGGGTTTTATATTTTTCTGGATAAGGAGCAAAGTCCCACTCAAGCGGATATGACCTTGAAACTCCCGATTCTTTTAGTTCCTTCTTGTGCATCAAGGCATTAAGTTGACTTTGTAACTTCTCAATTTCTTCTCCATGTGGGTCATAAAAAGAGTATATATTCTCGTTCTCATGTGTCGAGTAAGCCTTTTCTTCTTTATCTTCCTCATTTATCTTGAACGGAATTTCTTTGGTTTTATCTTCGACTACTTTTTTAGTGTTCTCGACCACCTTCAAAAGCATGATTTTAAGATCCTCGTTCGTTTTTTGCTGCTCTCGGATCATTCGCTCTTAGGCTTCAACTCTTTGGTTGATATCGTCAGGTTTATCCACCATATGTGAGGTTAATTTCTGTAGTCTGGATGATGCTGAAGAGTCAAGAGCGAGGTGATGCTATAGCCGAATTGTCGCTGTTATCGTCATAAGAACCTTTTATAAGCCTTTTATAGTTTCGGGGTGGGACAACGCCTGATTTCAGTCGAGTCAGATGATGAGATTCTTCACCACTTGATTCTGAATCATCTACAACTTTCTTCCCCTTTCCGACCCTATTAGAAGTTACAATTCTCCATTCGTTTTCTAGGGGAGTAGCTTTTATTTTCTTAGCAGGATTTTTGTCTGACTCAGTTAATCGGTCGAACACTGATACACTGTTCTTGCTGCAGCAACAATTATTCATCACAGCAGATACTGCTGACATAAGTTGTTCGCAATGACAAATAGGATCAGACTGAACTTGATTTATACTTCTTTTCTTCGTTAGGTGTTCTCTGAGGTCGGTGGCCTTAGACACGGAGCCGTGGGGCCCACTCATCTGTTGAGAGGGTCCAAGGGCTTACTGGAGCTTCTTGGAACCATTGGTGTCAATTCTGGTCCAACAATGCGATAATCAACCCTGATTTTGTATTCAGATTGATTTACGAGGAGCTGAGAAGTAGTTTCGCGTTTTGATACGCGGAGCTGAGAACTTGTAGCGCCCCCGTTTTTCAGCTGCTTCCCAAAACGGAGGACGTTACTTATTACTTGCACTAGACAACCCAACAGTCACAGGATCTTGGAATAACCGTAACTACTGCCACAATCAGATGAATAAATAACATGTCTGAAACTGAAATGATTTTATTTATACAAAGAGTTCATTACATAAAATGGCACACTGCTTTAAATATGAACACAAAAGAGTCGAAAAGAAAAGCAGTGCCCAGACAAAAGGAAATATAAATAAAATATACAAAAACTCCCTAGATAGTACTTCGCTTGCCTATTGTCACTCGATCTGTCCAACGAAGTACGGGTCTTCAACTGAGGCTGGATCCCCTTCTTCACGTTCCAAATCTGGGTTCAAAACCCAGGGGATTAAACCCGGCAAGTAATACATTTAAAATAGGAATTGTGTACTATCATAGTACATGAATATCAGTGTGCATGAGCATGTTTATGTCAGTGTTGTTTGTGTGCATATAAAGTAACATGAAGGCAACATATAAATAACATGAAATCAAGCATAAATAAATGCATAAATAAATGAACATGACAATAACTTCTCTATCTATTTAATCATATATTCTATTGGTCTCAGTCATCGTCCAATTTAAAATTTTGAAACTGTATTAATGGATAAGATAGCGCTATTCTCCATTGTCGTATAAGTGCCCGTGCATACCCGGGACCCGGCCCCAATATTCATGGCGCTGAAACATGCCGCTAGGCACTCAATCACGTTCCGTACTGTATTACAGTACGGACTTACCACTCTGGGTAGATATCAATTGGTGATCCAGTAATCACCCAGGCCGCTGCAGTAAAAGAATCCCGGCCCTAACAAGACAATCAATGCTTATACGGCAAGGCTCTTATCCATCATATAGTTTCTCCCATCCCCGTGTTCATATTGAATTTTGCACATGAAAATTTTATAATCTTTCTTTAATTATTTTTCAATTCATGATAAGATACTTGCATTTCCATAACTGTACATGACATGTAGTATCATAACACATGATCTGTAGTATTAAAACACATGACTTGTAATATCAAAGCACGTGGCATGTAAAACACATGACTTGTAATATCAAAACTCGTGACATGTAAAACACATGACTTGTAGCATGATAAATTAACACATGATATATTAGTACACATAATTTGTAATATCAAGTCATATGACTTGTAGCATGATTAATGTTAGTGCACAAATATACCACAATGCATATCATCAAAATATTACAATAATCTGCTTTCATTCTCAGTATCAATTAATAACCCAATTTGGGAATCAAGTGAAGTATGTAATACTAATTTCTACCTATTAATTATTTCCAATTAATTCAAACTAAGCCAAAGCCCAATCCCACTAAATTCCCACTTATATTTTATTTATTTATTTTTCTTTTCTGTAAGGCCCAAGCCTACTGTTATTGTTACTTTTATGTCTTTTTCTTTTCTAGCCCAAACACATTTCTTCCTTCTTCTATTTTATTTTTATTTTATATATATTTGTTTTCAAGACTGGGCCGAGCCCACTGTTATTATTATTTTTTTTTTCTTTTTTTTTTTTCCCAGCCCAAGTTAAGCCCAGTTTTATATTTTCTTTTTTTTCTGCAGCCCAAGCCCATGAACTCCCTCTCTTTTTCTTTTTCTTTTTCTTTTTTCGTTATTTTCTTTGGGCGGTCAGGCCCAGTTAACTATTTTCTTTTCTTTTCTTTTTCTTTTGTTTTTTTTTTTTTTTCCTTCTGGGCTGGGCCAGGCCCAGTACCCTTATTTTTTTTCCTTTTCTTATGGGTTGGGCCAGGCCCAATTTTCCATTTCCCTTTTTTTTTCTTTTTCCTTCCTCTTCGGCCCATGGTCAGTCTGGCCCATGCAATTTTTTTTTTCCTTTTATTTTTCAATCCGGCCCAACACAAAATTATTATTATTATTATTATTATTATTATTATTATTTTGCATGTAACCTTTTTTTTTCATTTTTGCATGAATGTGAAATCACGTATGTTATACTCATACGTATATTTTTTTTTTTCATTTTTTTTTCTAAAATAAGTAAATGTAATAATATTTATATATATTAAAATTGACCTAATAATTTGCTTTAGTTCTCCATGTCAGTTAATGGTACCAAATATGAACCAAGTATTTTTATAAAAAAAAAAAATAATTTACGTATATAAATATAAATAACGAAACGAACGGAAATAAATATAAATAAAATAACAAAAATAGCAGTATTACTTGCCTTGACTTGATCTCGAATATTCGGTTCGAATCTTCGATCCGATTTGATTTTCATTCTTTTTCTACTCTCTTTATTTTATTTATTTATTTTTTTTCTTCTTCGGTTCGGTTGTAGGCAGAGAGAGTGAGAAAGGAAGGCAGAGAGAGAGTGAGGGAGAGAATGAGGCAGAGATAAGGGAGGGGGGGGTTTATTTTTATTTTTTTAATTAATTTTTTTTTCCTTCCCAACGTTCACATGAGTTTGCCACCTAGCCGCCGCAGCTGCCACTCCGCTTCGTAATCACGACAGCACCACACACACACTGATTCACGGTGTATTTATTTTAAATTAATTTATTTATTTAATAATTTAATAATTTTAGTTTCGTGTAAAATTCTCCAAATACCACCAAATTTATGTAGAACGTAGTGCTCGACGTGGGGAACACTACAAAATTATCCGTTTGTTGTTTTGATGTCCGGAATAAATGAACCGAAATTCCGAAATAATTAGAAGAATAATTTTAATATTATTAAATTAACAATTTTGGGAGTATTTTTCGGCCTGGTAAGAAAAATCTCCAAAAATCATAAATATTACAAAACTAATAATCGCGAAGACCGAATATCATTTGGGTGTGTGGATTTAAAGTTATGTTAACCGAAAGTTATTTCGGTGTCCAAAATTGGCTTCGGTGGACTTATTCGGCACTATTGGTCTCAAGAGAGTAATACAGGTAGCTCGAAATTTAGGGTATTACAGAACTAGCTTCGCATTTTGATACGTGAGGCTGAATAATAGCTTCGCGTTTTGATATGCTAGCCTCGCGTTTTACGCTGGCTTGGCTTTTCTACAGAAGTTTAACTTCTCGCTGACTTATTTTTGTGATTTACGCAATTCATATCTTCATGTTTAACGCGATTCTTGCGATTAACACAAGTCTAAAAATCATTTTCGTAATTTACGCGAAGGTAAGGAGTTTTACGTTTAACGCAAGTTTCATTGGTTTTGCGATTTACGCTAAGCTTAATCTTAGCCTCGCATGGAGAATCACCTTCACACGCTGGCTTTAAAGAAAGTTTATCCTCTTGATTTACACGAGTGTCAGGAATCTTGTGATTAACACAAGTCTTAGTGGTTTCGCGTTTATCGCTAAGCTCAGTCTTAGCCTCGTGTGGAGAATCACCATCACACGCTGGCTTTAAAGAAAGTTTATCCTCGCGATTAATGCGAGTGTCAGGAATCTTGCGATTAACACAAGTCTTACTGGCTTCGCATTTATCGTTAACCTCAGTCTTAGCCTCGCGTGGAGAATCACCATCACACGCTGGTTTTAGGGGAAGTTTATTCTCACGATTAACGCGAGTGTCTGGAATCTTGCAATTAACGTAAGTCTTACTGGCTTCACGTTTATTGCTAAGCTCAGTCTTAGCCTCGCATGGAGAATCACCATCAAACGCTGGGTTTAAAGAAAGTTTATCCTCGTGATTAACGCGAGTGTCAGGAATCTTGCGATTAACGCAAATCTTACTGGCTTCGCGTTTATCGCTAAGCTCAGTCTTAGCCTCGCGTGGAGAATCACCATCACACGCTGGTTTTAAAGAAAGTTTATCCTCACGATTAACGCAAGCTTCTCTAGTTTTAAGCCCAGATAAAATAGCCTCGCGTGGAGAATCCCCATCACATGTTGGCTTTAAAGAAAGTTTATCCTCGCGATTAATGCGAGTGTTAGGAATCTTACGATTAACACAAGTCTTACTGGCTTCGCGTTTATCGCTAAGCTCAGTCTTAGCCTCACGTGGAGAATCACCATCACACACTGGTTTTAAAAAAAAGTTTATCCTCGCGATTAACGCGAGTGTCAGGAATCTTACGATTAACGCAAGTCTTACTGGCTTTGCATTTATCGCTAAGCTCAGTTTTAGCCTCGCGTGGAGAATCAACATTACACGCTGGCTTTAAAGAAAGTTTATCCTCGTGATTCACGAGAGTGTCAGGAATATTGCGATTAACGCAAGTCTTACTAGATTCGCGTTTATCGCTAAGCTCAGTCTTAGCCTCGCGTGGAGAATCACCATCACACGCTGGCTTTAAAGAAAGTTTATCCTCGCGATCAACGCGAGTGTCAGGAATCTTACGATTAACGCAAGTCTTACTGGCTTTGCGTTTATCGCTATACTTAGTCTTAGCCTCGCATGGAGAATCAACATCACACGCTGGTTTTAAAGAAAGTTTATCCTCGCAATTAACGCGAGTGTCAGGAATCTTGCGATTAACGCAAGTCTTACTGGCATTGCGTTTATCGCTAAGCTCAGTTTTAGCCTCGCGTGGAGAATCACCATCACACGTTGACTTTAAAGAAAGTTTATCCTCGCAATTAACGCGAGCTTCTCTGATTTTAGGCCCAGATAAAATAGGCTCGCGTGGAGAATCATACGCTGGCTTGTCCTTGCGATTCATGCAAGTTGCAGCTTCGCGTTTATCGCGATATTGACTGGTCTTGCGATTGACGCAAACAAGTTTGCGAGGGACTGTAGTCTCGCGTTCTTCTACGAAATTAGCCTCACATTTAACACGGGCTTTGAGGGCCTTTCGCTTAGCGCTCCGATTTCTGTTTCGGAGTTGGGTTCTAGTCAATCCAGTTCCCGAGCCTTCTTCGGCAATAGAGAGGCCATCCTCGGTGTTGGCAGTGAAAATTTCTAAGTAAAAAGAAATTTTCCACACAGAACACGGAGCTAACTATGTAGCTCCACATTTGGCTATTTTAGCCTCACGTTTGAATGAAACGCGGAGCTATCAATAACTCCACGTTCTGGTTCCCTAAGCTCTGCATCTTGGCTAGATTATCTCCGCGTGAACAGATAACCAGAATCTCAAATTGATTGAGATTATGATTTGGGCTTATCCAAATACCCAAATTAAGTCCGATCAGAACTCTAAATCAAGAGATTTAAATTAAAACTAAGATATTTGATTGGAATTCTTGATGAGTACGAATTCTATTTAGATAGAAA
Source organism: Dracaena cambodiana (assembly GCA_036321105.1). NCBI lineage: Eukaryota > Viridiplantae > Streptophyta > Magnoliopsida > Asparagales > Asparagaceae > Dracaena > Dracaena cambodiana. The sequence continues at coordinate 2,814,521 of JAYEPQ010000013.1, forward strand.
CACTTATATTATCCTAAGGCTATAAATATCCTCTTGAGGAAACCCTAGGGACCTTCTTTTCGGCATCTAAGATCCCTTTCGGAAGTTTTGGTGAAGTTCGAATTACGCATAGAGCCTTGAACGAATCAAGACCAGAGGAGATCAGTTTTTCAGTCAGCCGCCATCTTCAAGAGAAGAGTTCGTCGTCAGATCGTCCAAAGGAGCTGCTTGACAGATCCCATCGCCACACAGATCCCACGTTTATTGTAAAAGAGAGCGATTAAGATATAAAATCCTCTCATTTGTTCTTCTTTTTTTATTGTTCACTTTCGTTGTAATTTAAGCTAATTCAATGGAAGGAAGGCAAGGAATTTCCGCTGCGAACAAACTGACGACCACAGTGTGAGACGTCTCTTTCACCAAAGAAGAGATCGTGGCGCAATCGGATGTCGATAGGATCAGATCCGACGTAGATATACTGGTCGTTGAAATTGACCAGCAGAAGTACGAGGAGTACCTCTCCTCTAAATCAAATAACCTGAACGAAACACGACACTATCGTCGCGTGCGCTCCAATACCCAAGCAATGGATAAAAATGTATCCACCAATGAACGGGGATCCTTAGAGACCGCGACCATAGAGCTGGTGTTCGGACAGGAAATCCTAGCAGAGGATGGCCCCTCTACTACCAAAAAAGGCATGGGAACTGGATTGACCAGAACCCAACTCCTAAATAGAAATCGGAGAGTAAGGCAAAAAGCTCTCAAAGCCCGCATTGAACGCAAGGCTAATTTCATAAAACGCGAGGCTATGGTCCCTCGCAAACTGAATCGCACCAATCGCGAGATCAGTCATTATCGCGTTAAACGCAAAGTTACGACTTGCGTTGATCGTAAGGAAAAGCCAGCGTGTGATTCTCCAAAAGGCTATTACTGAGCTTAGCGAGAAACGCGAAGCCAGTAAGATTTGCGTTAATCGCAATATCTATGATACTCGTGATAAACGCGAGTATAAAATCTCCTTAAAACCAGCGTGTGATTCTCCACACGAGGCTACTACTGGGCTTAGCGATAAACGCGAAGCCAGTAGTACTTGCGGTAAACACAAGATTTCTTACACTCGAGAGGAACGCGAGGATAAAGATTCTTTAAAGCCAACGTGTGATACTCCACGCAAGACTATTACTGGGCTTAGCGAGAAATACGAAGCCAGTGCAACTTGCGATAAACGCAAGATTTTTTACACTCGCAAGGAACGCAAGGATAAAAATTCCTTACAGCCAGCCTGTGATTCTCCACGCGAGGCTAATACTGAGCTTAGCGAGAAATGTGAAGCCAGTAGTACTTGCGAGACATGCAATATGCCTCAGCTCCACGTAAATCGCGAAGATGATTGTCGTTAATCGTAAAAATCGCGCCAGACACGAAGTTGTGACTTGCGTTGACTACAAGAGTAAGCCAACATGCAAGAATTTTCTTCCATGGGGGGCTAAGATTCCAGAAGATAAACTTCTGAAGAAACACCAAGCCAGCGTAAAACGCGAGGCTTGGTGTAGCAAAACGCGGAACTATCTTGCAGTTCCGCGACACAAAATGCGAAGCTATCTCTCAGCTCCGCGTAGATCAACCTGAATAGCGATAATTCGGCCATAGCCTCTCCTCGTTCTTCGGCATCATCTAAATTGAAGTCAGCATCATATATGATGAACAAATCTGACGATATTGACCAAAGATTTGAAGCCCAAGAACAAATGATCCGAGATCAACAGAAAATGATCAAAGATCTTAAAATAATGCTCTCAAAATTGGTCGATGATAATGCCATAAAGGGAAAAGAAATTCCGTTCAATAAAATGAACGAAGAAGATAAAGAAGAGAAAGTCCACTTGACGCATGAGGACGAGGATAGGTATTCTTTTCATGATCTACATGGAGAGAAGTTAGAGAAGTTACAAAATCAACTCGAAGCATTAATGCACAAAAATGAGTTGAAAGAATCGGGGGTATCAAGACCATATCCACCTGAATGAGATTTGACACCATACCCGGAGAAATACAAACCGCTCAAATTGGAGTCATATGACGGAAAAGGGTCTCCCAGTCAGCACATCTACTACTTCTTATCTCAAATGGGGCATTTGATGGGTAATAACCCAGTAATGACCAAGGTATTTGCAAGTACCTTGCGAGGGCCTGCCTTTACATGGTTTATGCAGTTGCCCCCGGGAACCATAAACGCTTGGTATGATGTTGAGAAGCAGCTCTTGGCACGTTTCTTTGAGAATGATACCGAAATATTGGTTCATTCCCTCCTTGCGACGAAACAAGGAGAAGAAGAAATAGTTAAGAGTTTCATTGATCGCTTTAGGGAAAAATCCGTGTATTGTCGATATGGTATGACCCAAGAAACTCTGGTAGAAACCTGTAAGCATAACTTCAGGACTGACGTGCTGATAAGAATGGGAGCTGTAGAGTCTAAAACTTAGAAAGACCTGCTGAAGCAGGGAGAGCAGGAGAAAGATATAATTCACCAAATTGAGGAATCTTGTAGCACGAGAAACTCTACGAATAACAAGTCATATCCACATAATCCTAAAAATAAAGGGAGGGTTGTGATGGCGACAGTTGCAGATCCGAAGCCAAGATCTCAGAATCCGAGAGGTGCAGGTCAGAATAAGCCCCGACAAGATAAAACTTATACATTCAAGACTGAGCAGATTGGTACTCTATTTCATTTTCTCCTCAGAAAGGGCATGTTGAAACTTCCGAAAAATAGAAAACCGGAAGACGCTGGTAAAACCAACTACCTTAACTATTGCTTGTACCATCGGAATGTCGGGCACCCAACTAAGAATTGCTATCCTCTTAAGAACCGAATTCATGCATTGATAGAAGTCGGGATTCTCACACTTAAAGAGGAACAGAAGAAAGTTTCTGCAAATATGGCAACTTTAGTAGTAGGAACCAATGAGTTCCCTGCTAGAATATCCCTGTACCAGTAGGGAAGCCAATATCGACACCAAGCACGGGCAACCCGCATTTGCAAGTTAGCCCCTTGGGTACGCCCCGAACTACAGCTGTGACAAATTCATTCTCATTGGCTAGCAGCCAAATTTGGCTGGGGGTACCAAAAATATTGACGATGATAAATATCATGTTACTTCCGCTACTCATGCTAGCCATTGGAATGGCTAATTGTGTGCTATAAATAAAAAAAAATTTGCCCAATGCTGTTAAAGCGGCGGGAAGAGGAGATCAAGTTTCTCGCCAACTTTATCATACTGGGGGTAAAAGTATGAAATTATCTACCCAATACTGATTAAAGACAAAAGAGGGAGGAAATCAATTCCTTAACAACTCATCATTCTGAGAGAAATAGCATACCAAGAACCGATATTTCGGTATCATTCTCAAAGAAACGTGCCAAGAACTGTTTCTCGACATCATACCAAGCGTTTATAGTTCCCGGCGGCTACTGCATAAACCATGTAAAGGCAGGCCCTAGCAGGGTATTCGCAAATATTTTGGTCATTATGGGATCATTTCCCATTAGATGACATGCATGCGATAAAAAGTAATATAAGTGTTGGCTTGGGGACCCCCTTCCCGTCATATGACTCCAATTTGAAGGGTTTAAATTTTCTGGATAAGGGGCAAAATCCCACTCAAGCGGATATGGCCTTGAAACCCCCGATTCCTTCAGTTCTTTCTTGTACATCAAGGCATCAAGTTGACTTTGCAACTTTTCAATTTTCTCTTCATGAGGGTCATGGAAAGAATATTTATCCTCGTCCTCATGTGCCAAGTAAGCATTTTCTTCTTTAATTTCTTCATTTGTCTTAGGTGGCAATTCCGAAGAAGTTTTAGGCTTATCGTCGGCTATCTTCTGGGTATTTTCGATCACCTTTATAAGCATTAGTTTGAGGTCATTAATGGCTTTTTGCTGACCTCGAATCATCTGCTCTTGGGTTTCTATCCTCTGGTCAATATCATCTGACTTGTCTACCAAGTGCGAGTGTGATTTCAGTGATCGGGAGGATGCACAAGATACCTGTATTGCTCTCTTGAGACCAGTGGTGCTGAATAAGTCCACCGAAGACAATTTTGGACACCGAAATAACTTTCGGTTAACATAACTTTAAATCCACAAACTCAAATGATATTCGGTCTTCGCGATTATTAGTTTTGTAATATTTAGGATTTTTGGAGATTTTTCTTACTAGGCCGAAAAATACTCCCAAAATTGTTAATTTAATAAAATTAAAATTATCTTTCTAATTATTTTGGAATTTCGGTTCAATTATTCTGGACATCGAAATAACAAATAGATAATTTTGTAGTGTTCCTCTCGTCGAGCACTACGTCCTACATAAATTTAGTAGTATTTGGAGAATGTTACATGAAATCAAAATTATTAAATTATTAAATAAATAAATAAATAAATAAATAAATTAAAATAAATATAAAGTGAATGTGAGGTGCTGTCGTGATTACGAAGCGGAGTGGCAGCTGCGGCTAGGTGGCAAACCCATGTCAACATTGGAAAGGAAAATAAAAAATAATAAAAAAATAATAAAAATAAAAATAACCTTATCTCTGTCTCACTCTCTCCCTCCCTCCCTTTCTACTTCTTTCCTCATTCTCTCTGCCTCCCACATAACCGAGCCCAAAAAAATAAATAAATAAATAAAAAGAGAAGAAGAAGGAAAAATCATACCGAATCGAGAATTCGAACCGAATATTCGAGATCGAGCCAAGGCAAGTAATACTGCTATATTTTCATTCATCTTTTCTTTACTCAATTTGTATAATTCTTTATTTAATTTGTATTTAATTTTTACGTGCATACGTGATTTATTTTGCAAAAATGCTTGGTTCATATTTTGATCTATTAAATGATATTGAAAACTGAACCAAGTTAGTGTGTTAATTTTGATATATATAAATATCATAATATTTATTTTATTTATTTATTTTAATATATATATATATAACTCGATTGCATGCAATAATTTTGCATGCAACCCATGCAAAATTAGAAAGAAAAAAGAAAAAAAATAAAGGAGAGAGCTGGTGGACTGGGCCGTTGCATGCAAAATTAGAAAGAAAGAAGAAAAAAAAATAAAGGAGTGGGCCGAAAGAAGAGAAAGAAAAGAAAAAAAAATGGTAAACTGGGCCTGGCCCAGTCCAAAAAAAAAAAAGAGAAAAGAAAATAAATAAAAAGAGTGGTGGGGTTGGATTTGGGCCAGGAAAGAAATATGGGTTTAGGCTTTAGTGGGCTGGACAGAGAATTATTAAAGAAAAAAAATAGAAAGGAAAATGTACACTTGGTTGGGCTTAGGCTTAAACTTGGACTGGACCTGGGCCGGATATAGAAAAAGAGAGAGAGAGAGAGAGAGAGAGAGAGAGAGAGAGAGAGAGATCTTAGGCCTGGTCTGCAGAAAAAAAAAGAGAAAATAATAATAATAGTGGGCCTGACCCAGCCCAAAGAAAATAAATAAATAAAATGAGTGGGCTTGGGCCTGGGCTAGACAGAAAAGAAAAAGAAAAATGAGATAAAAATAAAAATATGAAAAGTGGGAATTTAGTAGGCATGGGCTCGATGGATTAAATACTTGAGAGATTTGAATTGGACTCAGTTTGGATTAATTGGACATAATTAATAATAGTAATAAATTAGATTTTAATTAAAAGAGAAATGCATATTAATATATATAATTGAGCATAGAAATGTAATAAATACATACGTTGGGTTAAAAAAAAAATGTAGTATTATTATATGATTCACTTGATTCCCAAATTGGGTTATTAATTGACACTGATAATGAAACCAGATTATTGTAATATTTTTTATGATATGCATTGTGGTACAATTGTGCACTAACATCTATCATACTACAAGTCATGTGCCTTGATATTATAAGTCATGTATTTTACATGTCATGAGTTTTAATATTACAAGTTATGTGTTTTACATATCATGTGCTTTGATATTACAAGTCATGTGTTTTACATGTCACGTATTTTGATATTACAAGTCATGCATTTTAATATATTACAGATCATGTGTTATGATACTACATGTCATGTACAGTCATGGAAATGCAAGTATGTTATCATGAATTGAAAAATAATTAAAGAAAAATTATAAATTTTTCATGTGCAAAATTCAAGGGGATGGGAGAAACTATATGATGGATAAGAGTCTTGCCGTATAAGAATTGATTGTCTTGTTATGGCCGAGATTCTATTACTGCAGTGGCCTGGGTGATTACTGGATCACCAATTGATATCTACCCAGAGTGGTAAGTCCGTACTGTAATACAGTACAGAACGTGATTGAGTGCCTAACGGCATGTCATGGTTCAGCGCCATGAATATTGGGGTCGGGTCCCGGGTATGCACGGGCACTTATACGACAATGGAGAATAGCGCTATCTTATCCATTAATACAGTTTCTATAATTAAATTGGACGATGACTGAGACCAATAGAATATATGATTAAATAGATAGAGTAGTTATTGCCATGTTTATTTATTTATGCATTTATTTATGCTTGCCTTCATATTAATTTATATATTGCCTTCATTTTAATTTTTATGCACATAAACAACACTGACATAAATATGCTCATGCACACTGATATTCCTGTATTATGATAGTACACAATTTCCTCTTTTTTAAATGTGTCACTTACTGGATTCCCTGGGTTTTGAACCCAGATTTGGAACGTGAAGAAGGGGATCTTGCCCCAATTGAAGTCATGTACTTCGTTGGACAGATCGAGTGACAATAGGCAAGCGAAGTACTATCTGGAGAGTCTTTGTATATTTTGTTTATATTTCTTTTTGTCTGGACACTGCTTTCTCTTTTGATTCTTTTGTGTTCATATTTAAAGCAGTGTGCCATTTTATGTAATGAACTCTTTGTATAAATGAAATCATTTCAGTTTCAGACATATTATTTATTCATCTGATTGTGACAGTAGTTACGGTTATTCCAAGATCCTGTGACTGTTGGGTTGTCTAGTGCAAGTAATAAGTAACGTCCTCCGTTTTGGGAAGCAGCTGAAAAACAAGGGGCATTACACTTGACGAGACTCAGTTATTCTGTTAAATATAGATACTCTCTTCTTAGTACAACAGCAATTATCCAATACAGCAGATATGGTTGTTATGAGCTGCTCACAATGACATGTTGAGTGTGGCTGAGCTTGAGTCATATTTCTCATTTTTGTCAAGTAATTTCTGAGATCGATGAACTTGGATGACGAAGAATCATGGGAGTCATCTGGTTGTTGAGATGGTCCAGGGGCCCACTGAAGGTTTTCAGGGTCATTGGTGTCAACATGTTGTCCAATAACCTGATTATCAGCCTTGATTCTATATTCAGGCCGTTTTACGCGGAGCTGGATGTTGGCTTCGCGTTCTGAAGCATTTACGCGAAGTTGTGCTATAGCTTCGCGTTTTACGTTAGCCTCGCGTTTTATGCTGGCTTAGCGTTTATGAAGAAATTCATCTTCTTCTTTATGCTTAGTGATGTGTTATATTTACTACAAGCGCACAGTATCGTTGTAGCGCTGTACAGGTCGTCTCATAGGGATCTAAGGTGTTTCTGCGTTCTTACTTTCTCTATAGTTCAACGGACTAACCAAAGGTTCTATGTTGAAGTCGGATTAATCTAAGTAGCCTACGATATAAAATCCACTAATTTCCAAACATGTTCTTACTTCTACTATTTTCTTCTATCATGAAAATTCAATCTTTTTAGTTTAATTTTTACTTAAAGTGCCCTAAGCATGAGCTATCAAGTGTTGTACAAGTATAGTTCATCAAAAGATGCTACTTCATATAAAAATAAACTAAATCTTTTAGATAATTCAAATAAAAGACAAAACCAGCAACCCCAATCCCTAACTAAGCATAGATTATCAAGAATCCTAATTCAAGTATAACATATCAAAGTTCTAAACTTCGGGTCCTTATATTTTAATATTTCATTTGAAAAATCATGGCTTTATTAATTTTATTTAAGAAGAAAAATATTAGAAAATAATTGCATGGTGGATCTTAGCTTCATCAATATCCTAAAGGTGATCTAATTAGCTACTCATGATTTTTACTAAGGAAGATCAAATTTTAATTCATAAAATGATAAACCCTAATATAGAAAGCAGTAAACCCTAATCTAGAAAACAGTAAACTCTAAAATAGAATGCAATTAAATTTATGCAGAAAGAAAATAAGAATATCAAGAACAATGGGTTACCTCTGGTCATGGTATTGTGGCCGTCAACCTTCAGCAAAAACCCCAACTTTATTGAACAGCAAAATCGAATACAAAAATTCGATAATCCAGAATATCGTCAAAATACAAGGGTCGGCCAATAAATAGGCCTTGGAAACCAAACCCTATTTCTAGCAGAACCACAAGACTTAATAAATTACAAAGACGCCACGGGTGAAAACTTGACGTGTGAGCTCATGTTTGGGCGGCTATTTAGCGGTAAAAACCGCTAAATAGCGGCCTATTATTGTACGCATTGCGTGAAGCTTTTTTCGCGTGAAACTCGTGTCTTGTTTATTTAGTTTTCATGACTGTATTCGACTTTGCATCTTTGAAACATTATAATTTCGTAGTTTTGCTTACTTTAGAAACTTTTCAGACTCTGATTTCCGAGTCCAACTCTGATTTCATGTCATTTCCTTGTATAATTCGGATTACCTGCAAAAGACACTAAAAATACCCGAGTAGCATTTATTTATATACAAAAATAGATAAAGTATGGACTGAAAAATACAAAATATGATACTCATCACACCCCCACACCTATCTTTTGCTAGTCCTCGAGCAAAACCTAAACCTAAAAAGAAAAACAAAAATGCTAACTCACTTTCGCAGGAATCGCGATTGCACTTGGCACGTGCAACAAGCCTTTAAACCCCAAGGTTACCCTAGTGGACGAGTGTTGTCTCGTGAGGGTTTGCAGTGAATATACCCACAAAATTCATGAAGAAGATAGATTAAGGAATAAAGAAATGAAAAATAAGGATAACCGAAAATCAAGAAAAATAAAAATTTTATACAAAAGAAAGAAAAAATCTTTTTTTTATAATATTTTCATCAATTGGTCTCACTAATATACAAACTCAAGAACGCATTTAGATTATTAATTTTCAAATCGAGCGTCATATTAGATACACTTATCATTTTAATCAAAAATTTAAATCTTATCTTTTAATACCCACTAACAGATAATCTATTGGCTCCTATACATCTACGTGCACGTGTGATAGTCTACTTTAGTTTTGGACTCCAACTCTAACTCATGATTCATCTCCTCTCTCATAACAATTTTTTTCTTTTTTTTCTTTTTTTTAATTTTTTTAAAGAATATTTCACCTTTCATGCGAATATTCACGCTTACTTAGGAGCAAAATACCCGATTACTCGGTTCATACTCTTTTCTTTTTTACTTTTTTTTTAGAATATTTCACTTTTCATGTGAATATTCACGCTTACTTAGGCGCAAAGTACCCGATTACTCAGATCATACTTTTTTTTTCACTCTTGAGACTATTGCCTTAATACCAGGCGCACCCTATTATTTTATCACTCTCGAGGCATTGCCTTAGGCTCACCCCATTATTTTATTCTCACTTTTTTTTTGTTTAGAGAGGGAAGACTTACTCAATCGTTATCATTTTTGTCCTTAATCTAATAAACTATTGTGAAGTGAAAAAAATTGATGTATACTTGCCTCTAAACTACTGTTAGCGGTATTTATTTTTCAGATTTTAATCTTTTTTTTATGAAATTCAAAGTGTATCATCCAATCTACTCTCCTATCCAATTTCAAATCTAAATTTGTTCATTTATTTGTAATTAGATTGATTTACTGATAAAAATACATAAATTTATTGTTAAATTTATTTTTTTATTAATTTTTTTTCAGTTTTTTTTAACTGAAAAATTTTAGTTAGTTACCCTAAAAACTACCCAAAGTGTAAAATAAAGAAATCCAAAAAAAATCTAAAATTAAAAACATCCTAAAAATAAAAATAAGATCCTAAAAATCCTAAAATAAATAAAAATCTCTTAATCCACTCTCCCACACCTAAACTTGTGTATGCCTTCATACACAAACAAAGGGTGGTAAAATAAATAAGAAAACTATTACACAAATACAAATAATGAGAGTCGTAAAAAGTTACGATCTCAATATCCTCACCCTATTAACGCATGTAAAGGGGTTACGACCTCTCGATCGCTTCCCACTTTCATAGTGTGTGCGTTTTAAACGTGAAATTGGTGCATTATTATATTTCATTAACCTCTTACAAGTCATGAAATTACATGCATGCTTCTTATACCGTCCTCGCTTTTTCTTTGTCCACATATAAGCATTAACAATTGGGTTAAAGAATTTTTTATTATAAACCTGCCAATCATTGTTAGTAACAAGCATATATGTAGAAATATTATGAGGTGAAAAGAGTGCTACAGGATCATGTGAATGTGGTGGTGGCTCTTCTAACTCACGAAGTAATGCGAGCTCCTCTGCAAATAAATCCTCAAAAGTTCGCTCATAAATCAATGGCGCACTTGCACAAGTATCATCATATATAAAATCAGTATGTGCCAATTCTTCTAATAGTATGAGCTAATCTTTGAACATTTGCTCAAATGAAGGTTCATCATCAGTGCAAGAGGTCGAATGAGAGTGCAAACTATGAATCATATTGACCTCAATGAGAGAGCTCGTTGCGTGCTCATCCATATTAAATATGTTCAATGCCACAGTCATATTCCCAAACGATAACTTCATGAGACCATTCCTACAATCAATTAATACATTTGATGTTGCAAGGAATGGTCTACCCAAGATAACGAGAATTTGATTCTGTGGATTGGAGATCGACTCAGTTTCTAGGACAATGAAGTCTACAGGAAAGATAAATTCGCCGACCTTAATGAGCACATCTTCAACCATACTAAGTGGTCTCTTGATCGAACGATCAGCTAGCTGTAGTGTGACCTTAGTAGGTTGAAGTTTTCCTAACCCCAGTTGCTGATAAATAGTATAAGGAAGCAAGTTGACACTTGCCCCTAAATCAAGCAACGCCCTATCAAATGTAGTGTTCCCAATAGTACATGATATTGTAGGGGAACCTGGATCTTTGTACTTGATAGGTAAGGAGTTAGAGAGGATATGTGATATATTTGCAGTAAGAAAAACTTTCTCAGGAACGTTTCTTGCTCGTTTCTTAGCACACAAATCCTTGAGGAACTTAGCATAAGTAGGAACCTATTGTATAATATCAAGGAGTGGATTATGAACCTTTACCTGCTGAAATATTTCAAGAATCTTTTCTACTTGCAGTGAAGGCTTCCTAAGCCGATTGGGATATGGTACTTTCGGCTTAGGAACAGGTTCTTCCAAATGATCATGTGACGATGATGGAGGTGATGGAGATGGTCGTGGAGAAATGGGTGGAAGAGATGATGTAGCCTGCGAGATAGTAGGAGTGGGATCAGGGGGCATGGCTACGTTATTGTCCACTTGCTTGCCAGATCTAAGCGTGTGAATGGCATTGCATTGGTGGACATGCAACTGATTGGAGTTTGAGGAACTAGCATTAGGGCTCATTATGGGTTGATTTGGAAAGGTACCCTGACCACGTTCACTCATCTGACTCGTTAATTGTCCAACCTGCTGCTCTACATTCTTAATAGATTGAGAGTTCACGAGCAGGTGCTGATCTGTTTTTTGAATAAAATCAGTTGACACTTTCATAAGATTCTGCATGTATGTGTCAAGGTTGGACTGAGACTTGAGAAGATTTTCAACATTCTTCTCAAGTGATTGAAGTCACTTTTATTGATCATTATTAGACCCCTGTTGTGGATGTGAGTGGTTTTGTGCAGATGGTCTATTCTGGTTGTTCCCATGATTTGAAACATTTGGGTGTTAAAAAGTACCCATATTTGGTCTTGGGAACTGACCATTGGTTGGAGGTTGCATGTTAGGGTTAGGGGCCCCCTGATATTGCCCTTGACCCCATGATAGATTTGGATGATTCCTCCAGCCAGGATTGTATGTAGGAGCGTAAGCATTGTTCATGGGTTGTTGATACAAGGCGTTAGCCTGTTCAAGTGTGGAACCCATGGGATTCATTAATAATGGACACTCCTCCATAACATGATTCGGAATTCCGCAATTAAAGTATGCGGGACTTTGAATTTGATTTACCTGACCCACCGGTGGAGTACTAGGAGTCTCCAATGCCTCAATTCTTCTCATAAGGGCTGCAATCTTAGCTTCGGCAACTATAGAGCTATCGATGCTATAGATCCCACCTTTATGCGTAGAAGTTGAAGTACTAGGCTTCTCAGTGGGACTCTCCCACTGCATAGTCTTCCACGATAGGTCCTCAAAAAAGTCTCATGCTTCATCCTCATTCTTTCTCATGAACTTCCCCTGACACATGGACTCAAGAAGAGTTTCGGATGTGTAATCGAGTCCTTCGTACACAATTTGACACAACTGCCACTTTTCTATCGCGTGGTGGGGGCACTGAGCTAATAAGTCTTTGAACCGTTCCAAATATTTCCAGAAGGGTTCTCCCGGCACTTGACAGAATTGATTAATTTGATTTCGTATTCTTGTCGTCTTATGCGTGGGATAATACTTCTTAAGAAACACTGTAACGAATTCATCCCAAGTACTGATTGAATCAGTAGGCATACTGTACAACCACTTCTTGGCATTATCCTTAAGTGCAAAAGGGATGAAGCGGAGCTTAATTGCGTCCTCCGATAAGTGTTGCAGTTTAATCATTACGCATACTTCCTGAAATTCATTGATAAAGAGATATGCATCTTCTGAATCAGAACCAGTGAATTTAGGAAGCATACTAATGTACTGCGGCTTCAATTCATAGTGATTACCCGCTGCGTGTGGAAGTTTGATGTATGATGGTAATGATGTACGCAACGGGTAATGTCGATCCTGAAGGATCGGGATCGGTTGGTCCATCTTGGCTCCCATGAACAAATCTGATCTAACAAATTGACCAAATTGATCACGGGTCTAGTGTGGCATGAACCAGCGACCGTGAGTGTATGCGTGAAATTCTTAAACTAATGCAAGAAGTGGGGTGTGTTGGAGATAAAACGGTGGAAGAGATATGATCAAACAAAAATGTGATTCCTAATGTTTCTAACCTTTTTTTTTTGTATTTTTTTACAATACCAGGGAGATAAAATACAGATATCAGGAAATTTTAGTGGACTTTCTTACCAAATGTACCGCTAAATAGCGGTAATTACTGCTAATTAGTGGTCCAAACAACGAATCAGCTTCTGTATTTTTTCAGTACACTCTAAACACTTATATAGTCCTGTTTGTTTTCCTATAAATGTACTTTCTCGTCCCAGAACACTCAACACACACTGTTAATCCCGTAAAACGTCAGAAAAAGCAAGAAAAACACCGTCGATCCCCGGCAACGGTGCTAAAAACTTGATGTGTTATATTTACTGCAAGCACACAGTATCGTTGTAGCGCTGTACAGGTCGTCTCACAGGGATTTAAGGTGTTTCTGCATTCTTACTTTCTCTATAGTTCAACGGACTAACCAAAGGTTCTAGGTTGAAGTCGGATTAATCTAAGTAGCCTAGGATATAGAATCCACTAATTTCCAAACATGTTCTTACTTCTACTATTTTCTTCTATCATGAAAATTCAATCTTTTTAGTTTAATTTTTACTTAAAGTGCCCTAAGCATGAGCTATCAAGTGTTGTGCAAGTATAGCTCATCAAAAGATGCTACTTCATATAAAAATAAACTAAATCTTTTAGATAATTCAACTAAAAAGACAAAACCAGCAACCTCAATCCCTAACTAAGTATAGATTATTAAGAATTCTAATTCAAGTATAACCTATCAAAGTTCTAAACTTCGGGTCCTTATATTTTAACCTTTCATTTGAAAAATCATGGCTTTATAAATTTTATTTAAGAAGAAAAATATTAGAAAATAATTGCATGGTGGATCTTAGCTTCATCTACATCCTAGAGCTGATCTAATTAGCTACTCATGATTTTTACTAAGGAAGATCAAATTTTAATTCATGAAATGATAAACCCTAGTCTAGAAAGCAGTAAACCCTAATCTAGAAAGCAGTAAACCCTAAAATAGATTGCAATTAAATTTATGCAGAAAGAAAATAAGAATATCAAGAACAATGGGTTACCTCTGGTCACGGTGTTGTGGCCATCAACCTTCAGCAAAAACCCCAACTTTATTGAACAGCAAAATCGAATACAAAATTCGATAATCCAGAATATCGTCAAAATACAAGGGTCGGCCAATAAATAGGCCTCGAAAACCAAACCCTATTTCTAGCAAAACCAAAAGACTTAATAAATTACAAAGACGCCACGGGTGAAAACTTGACGTGTGGGCTCATGTTTGGGCCGCTATTTAGCGGTAAAAACTGCTAAATAGCGGCCTAATATTGTACGCATTGTGTGAAGCTTTTTTCCCGTGAAGCTCGTGTCTTGTTTATTTATTTTTCCTGACTGTATTCGACTTTGCTTCTCTGAAACATTATAATTTCGTAGTTTTGCTTACTTTGGAAACTTTTCAGACTCTGATTTCCGAGTCCAACTCTGATTTCATGTCATTTCCTTGTATAATTCGGATTACCTGCAAAAGACACTAAAAATATCCGAGTAGTATTTATTTATATACAAAAATAGATAAAGTATGGACTAAAAAATACAATATATGATACTCATCACTTAGCCTCGCATGGAAAATCACACGCTAGCTTTGCCTTGCGATTTACGCAAGATCCTTGGCTTTGCGATTAATGCTTGGTTCAAGTTTTTGTTTAGATCTGATAGCCTCGCGTGAGAGAAGTCCATCACATGCTAGCTTATCTTTGCGATTTACACAAGTCATAACTTCGCGTTTAGCGCGATTTTTACGATTAACGACAATTTGCCAATCATCTTTGCAATTTAGGCAGAGCTGAGGCATCTTGCGTTTCTCGCAAATACTACTGGCTTCGCGTTTATCGCTAAGCTCAGTATTAGCCTCGCACGGAGAATCACACGCTGGCTGTAAAGAAATTTTATCCTCGCATTTATCGCGAGTGTTAAAAATCTTGCGTTTATCGCAAGTACCACTGGCTTCGCATTTATAGCTAAGCCCATTAGTAGCCTCGCATGGAGAATCGCACGCTGGCTTTAAGGAATTTTTATCCTGGCGTGACTCGTGAGTGTAAGAACTCTTGTGTTTCTCGCAAGTTGTACTGGCTTCGCATTTCTCGCTAAGCTCAGTAATAGCCTCGCGTGGAGTATCACACGCTGGCTTTTCCTTGTGATCAACGCAAGTCGTAACTTCGCATTTAACGCGATAATGACTGATCTCGCGATTAGCGCGAGTCAGTTTGCGAGGGACCATAGCCTCGCGTTCTATGAAATTAGCCTCGTGTTCAATGCGGGCTTTGAGGGCTTTTCGCCTTGCTCTCCGATTTTTATTTCAGAGTTGGGTTCTGATCAATCCAGTTTCCATGCCTTCTTCGGCAGTAGAGAGGCCACACTCTGCTAGGATTTCCTGACCAAATAACGGCTCTATGGCCGCGGTCTCCAAGGATCCCCGTTTATCAGAAGATATCTTTTTACATGTTGCTCGGGTATTGGAGCGCACGCGACGATAGCGTCGCGTTTCGTTCACGTCACCTGATTCAGAGGAGAGGTACTCCTCGTACTTCTGCTGGTCGATTTCAACGACTAGCATATCTACGTCGGATCTGATCCTCTCGACGTCAGATTGCGCCACGATCTCTTCTTTAGTGAAAGAGATATCTCCCACTGTGGTCGCCAGTTTGTTCGCAGCAGAATTTGGATTCGCCTTTCCTTCCATTGAATAAACTTGAATTATAATGAAAGTGAACAAGAAATAAAGATGAACAAACGAGAGGATTTTATATCTCAATCGCTCTCTTTTACAATTAATGTGGGATCTGTGTGGCGATGGGATCTGTCAAGCAGCTCCTTTGGACGATCCGATGTCGAACTCTTTTCTTGAAGATGGTGGCCGACTGTAGAATTGATCTTCTCTGGTCTTGATTCGTTCAAAGCTCTGTGCGTAACTTGAACTCTCAAAAATTTCAGAAAAAGATCTTAATTGCCGAAAAAGAGACCCCTAGGGTTTCCTCAAAAGGATATTTATAGCCCTAGGTCAATGCAAAAGTTTCTATCTAAATAGAATTCGTACTCATCAAGGATTACAATCAAATATCTTAGTTTTGATTTAAATCTCTTGATTTAGAGTTCTAATCGGACTTGATTTGGGTATTTGGATAAGCTCAAATCTCAATCACAATCAATTTAGGATTCTGATTGGACTCAATTTGGATATTGGATAAGTCCAAATCTCAATCACAATCAATTTAGGATTCTGATTGGACTCAATTTGGATATTGGATGAGTCCAAATTTTAATCACAATCAATTTGGAATTCTAATGAAATCTGCTCACGCGGAGTTAACGCGGAGCTAAATTCATCAGAACGCGGACTATGGATTAGCTCTGCATTTTGCTCAAACGCGAGGCTAAAATAGCCAAACGTGGAGCTACGGAGTTAGCTCCGCGTTCTGTGTGGAAAATTCCTTTTTACTTAGAAATTTTCACCGCCAACAGCAGTCCATTTCCACCATCTCCAATAATTTTTTTTTAAAAAATTCTTTTTGATTATTATCTCGACTCCCTAGGGTTCACTCATACCCAATTTCTTGGTTTTAGTTTTGTTTGGTCATCCATCAAATTAATTGTTTGGTCATCCATCAAATTAATACAAAATTAACGGTTTCTAATAAATAAAACATTTTGTATGCATTTGATGACAGAGTAA
Organism: Dracaena cambodiana; assembly: GCA_036321105.1. Lineage (NCBI taxonomy): Eukaryota > Viridiplantae > Streptophyta > Magnoliopsida > Asparagales > Asparagaceae > Dracaena > Dracaena cambodiana. Next base: position 2,831,429 of record JAYEPQ010000013.1, read on the forward strand.
ATGAACTCCAAAATTTATGAAATTTAATTTGAAAGAAGTTACGGAGATAGAGATAATAATTGTTAAAAAAAATTGAAGAAAAATAATGGAAGTCAAAAAAAAAAAAATTAAATTAAATGAGGGAGTCATGCCACATTTTTACTCGTAGTTGGCTAGAATCGAGTCCATGTGAACTGCAGCATCTTGATCATTTAAATTAATCACCGACTTCCAATTATATAATTTGATAAAGAACAACTTGATTAATTAGGAAACTTCTGATGCAATTAAGTCTTTATTAATTTGAATCCGATGGTAATGCTCCCAGTTGGCGTTGACTTCTATGTCACTGTTCTCTTGTTTAGAAAAACTATTTTTGAGTCGTCTATTATATAATTTGACAAAGAACAACTTGATTAATTAGGAAACTTTTGATGCAATTAAGTCTTTATTAATTTAAATAGGACCAATCTCCAAGGTATTTGTCGGGAAACTCTATTTGCACACGGCATTTTACTCTTGACGTACGATTTTAAAACTTATAAATAATTACAAGTTTGCCATTATTTTTTTGGACTAAATTACCTTTATAAATTCCAAACTAAGATTTTTTAAAATTTGGAACTATCACTCATCGTTTTCCTCCTCTATTTTCTCTCTAAAACCCTAAATGATTTTTTTTTGTATTTAATAAAAACACATCTCCTATAAAATCATCTATTTGATTTTTTGACCCCTTAAAATTTTTTACATTAACGCTCCTGAAAAGATTAGAAGAATTTTAAATTCTTCGATTTCACCGTGACAAGTAAAATTTGAGTTTGGAATTTGCATTTGAGTTTTCTTATGCAAATGGAAAATTCTAACATTTAATTAGTGTTAGAGAACAAATCTAAGGTACGATTTGAAATTTTTTTTAGGTTTTATACGTATTTGTTTGAAATTTATCGTTAATTAGTTTTTTTGAAGACTTCGCTTTCTGGTCCGGTATTAATACCCGACCAGCATGTTTCTTGGTCGGGTATTAATACCCGACCAAAATATTTTTTTGCTAAATGGAATTTGACGGGTGAGGAGTTAGAAAAAAAGAGGAGGGGATTTTTGAAAAAATTTTGGACGCAAAAAGTAAAATAGTAGTATTTCAAAATATGAGTTTGGTGTAAAAAGAAACCAAGGCGCCAAGAGTAAAATACCGTGCGCAAATAGAATTTCCCGTATTTGTCCTATTTAAATAGAATTATTGCAGTACAATGGCAGATTCGTGAATAGAAAACTATACTAGCTACCTATCTAATTTATTGTTAAAATTCCTAGATGAATGATTAGATCATGCAAAATATGCCTTGATGGTGAAATGCTAGACACACGAGACTCAAAATCTCGTGCTAAAGAGCGTGGAGGTTCGAGTCCTCTTCAAGGCATAATATTGAGAATGCTCATTGTATGATCAATTCACTAAAAGATTTCAGATCTAATCAATATTGATGTACCGAGTATCTTATCTATTGATATAAAGCATTCCGGTGATCCCCACGATCCGAGTCCAAGCCGTTGGAATAGGCTCGACAGTAGATTACAAAATCTTGGTGATCTTCTCTATCTAATGAATGAGGAGTCCGTTTGGAAATCGTCTGCCTCGCGCTACTCCCTGAGTATATGATTCAACAGAAATCACACAGGGGTAGATTGATAGAAATCTCTAGTAAAATACCTACTAGTACCCGTAACCCAGTGGATAAAATACATTACATAGTCCGTTTTAAGGATTGACGACTTACTCATTCAGTGACTTTGGCAGTGGACTTTCTTAAAATGGGTACCGTCGGGTTGGGTGAATTAGAGAATAGACAAATGCCTGTTGGCATTCCAGCCTTCCTTCTCCTTTCATAGCCTATCCGAAAGAGAATCCAGTATCTTTGTCTTAAATATCTGAATATGATGAACTGTCTACATGGATATCTTTACTTCGGAACAAAATAATTCAAATTAGGCTCGGTCCGCCTATATGTCTCACTTTTATTGCTATATCGAGAGTTACTCCACATATTACTTGATGTAAAACAGATAGTGGATTTGTTTTTGTTTTTGTTTTTCGTTGAATTTTTTCATGGCTCATTAAATAATTTGATAAGCCAATAATTTTTTTCGTGTTTCAGAATACGGTTAACATGTTAAGTAATCGTTTATGATAAATTAGATCGGATTTTACAGTTTTTCTTCTGAAGTACCTCGACATGACATGAGTATGAAAGATGTTTAAAAATCAGTTTTATTTTTATAAGGACTAAAAACGAATTACTTATTTTGGCTTTTTGACCACATATTGTAAGGTGGATCTCGAAATATATAAAAGATTTCCCTCCAAGCTGCGGATCTGTTGAATTTCAAGTATTCAGTTTTATGGATAAGATACGGAGACTCACTTCACATTTAGAATTATATAAAAGAGATTTTTTTTTTTTTTTTTATCACAAAGGGGCTTATAGAAAATTCTGGAAAAACGTCAACGGCTACTGGATTATTTGTTAAATAAAAATAGAGTACGTTATAAGAAATTAATTGGTCAATTAGGTATTCGAGAGTCAAAATATCGTTGGTTTGAATTTTTTTCTTTATTTATTAGTAGTTGTTAAAATTTTAATTTTGATGAACTTTGTTTGATAAATTCATGAAATAATTAATTAAGGAAGAAAAGATATGACTGAACTAGTTACAAAAAAGATCTCATGATAGTTAATATGGGTCCTCATCACTCATCAATGCATAGTATACTTCTTCAACTGATCATTACTCTCGATGGTGAAGATGTTATTAATAGTCAACCTATATTGGGTTATTTGCACAGAGGAATGGAAAAAATAGCAGCAAATGGAACGATTATACAATATTTACCTTATGCAACACGGTGGGATTATTTAGCTACTATGTTCATAGAAGCAATAACAGTAAATGCATCGGAACGATTGGAAAGTGTTCAAGTACCTAAAAGAGACAGTTACATGCATTATAGTTATTATGCTGGAATTGAGTCGTATATCTTCTTATTTATTATGGTTTCTCCATGGAAGCAACAATATAGATACCGATACATAAATTTCTAGTTCTACTCATCCTTCGCCTTCACAGCGAACTTGCACATCTTCTTCTTGATACAGTTGATCATCATGTTTGCTGAGTCGATTCCTACAAAATTTGAAACATAAGAATGAGCTACAACAGGTCTTTTTCCGTTCCTACTGTCATGATATATTTACTGCTGAACTACACGAACCTGCAAGGTATGCACCATGCACGTAACCGTTGTAATGCTCGCTCGTGTGCTCTCCAGTGAAGTACACTCTTCCCACTGGTGCCTGACGTTAGCAAATAGTTCCGAAGCTTATTTCTTGTAGTTTGTATAATTTAGAACAAAATTATACATTTATGGTTTCGGTACGTTACCCTTATTTGTTCAAACTCGTATCTATTCACTCCGAGTGGCCAATTCGAGAATGTGCCCTTGTAGAACCTATCGGACCACCAGCGAGGGACTAGTATATCAGTTGCATCTGGTATGTGCTCACCGAACATGGACCTGAGCACCTCCATGGCTTCTGCCTTGGTCTCTGCGTCAGGTTGCTGCTCTATCCTCCGCGATTCTTCATCAGTGACTGTAACTAGCAGCACGTTCGCTTTTGGGTATTGTTTCTCAAATTGCTGCATGAGTTTAATTGTGGCCAAGTTGAAAATTTTGTTACAAGATCGAGAAAAAAATGGAAATAAAAATAGACTAGTACCTGCCAAACTGGATAATAGCCTCTCCTCTCACTAGCATAGAGGAAAAATTCAGTCCCATTTCCGACAGGCCAGAAACTATAAGGGAACTTGAGGAATATCTTGGTGTATACTGCCATGTCGAACTGATACATCGCCAGTATCTTCCATTGCTAAATATTCCGATAAAATTCAAAAAAGGTGATAAATTTATGTAATTTCATGTAAAATATAAATAAACTGGTAGGTTTCAAATTTACCGGTAGAACTGGCTGGAACTCAATTAGCTTGGTTTGGAGCACGCCAATGCTAACCGAAACCATCACATAGTCTGCTTTATAAACTGAGCCATCTTCTGTGGTAACAACCACACCTCTGCTAGATTGACTGATCTTTCTCACTATCTGTATATATTTAAATAACAAAAAAAAAAAATCATGAAGTTACTGGTTAGTACTAAAACTAACAAGCTGTATTGATTTTACTAGAAGGGTTTGATTTGAGAAGTAGACTTCTTCACCCACTATTTTAGTTCAAAAAATATTCGTACTTCAATTTCACATATTAGTGGTTTGTGACCTCTCTCTTTCTCTCTCTCTCTCTCTCTTATATATATATATATATATATATATATATATATATATATATATATATATAGGGGTTACTGTATGTGAGCCGTCAGCTCAGGAAAAGTTACGTGAGCTAGCGGCAAAACTGTAATGATCCAATGATTTTTCTTCAATTTTTTTTTAACAATCACTATCTCTACCTCTTCAACTTATTTTGTATTAAATTTCATAAATTTTGGATTTTATTTACCCTTTCATCAAGTGCATACAAAATGTTTTATTCATTGAAAACCGTTAATTTTGTGTTGGCTTGATGGAGGACCAAATCAAAACTAAAACCCAAGAAGTTGGGTATGAGTGAACCCTAGGGGGTCGAGATCATAATCCAAAAGAAATTTTTTTAAAAAAATTACTGGAGATAGTGATAATGAACTACAGTTTAGATAACTTGCGTGAGCTATATATATATATATATATATATATATATATATATATATATATATATATATATATATATATATATATATATATATATATATATATATATATATATATATATATATATATATATATATGAGGAAACGGGAAATACACTGGCGGTGAAGGGAGTTCCTTCACCGCTGCTTAGGTGGTCCAATAAAATTATTACACGTGGCGTCATTCAAACTAACAACTAAATGAATTCTCTTAACCGCCCTTTGAGTGGTACCACATGTAATAATTTTACTGGGTCACCTAAGCGATGGTGAAGGAACTCTCTTCACCGCCGGTGTATTTTTCGTTTACTATATATATATATATATATATATATATATATATATATATATATATATATATATATATATATATATATATATATATATATATATGAGTAAACGGGAAATTCACCGGCGATGAAGGAAGTTCCTTCACCGCCGCTTAGGTGGTCCAATAAAATTATTATATGTGGCACAACTCAAAGGACGGTTAAGGAAATTCATTTATTTATTACCTTTAATGACGCCACGTGTAATAATTTTATTGGGCCACCTAAGCGGCGGTGAAGGAACTCACTTCACCGCCGGTGTATTTTCCGTTTCCTCTATATATATATATATATATATATATATATATATATATATATATATATATATATATATATATATATATATATATTCTAATCCCGTATATGTAAATGCTATTCTCAATTAGTAGCGGGTATGTACATAGTCCAATTTGAGATGAATCACGTAAATCTTTATATTCATGTAATTTTTTATGCTTTATTCTTCTTTGATTGTTACTTTGATCTGGGATAATCTTAACATTGTGGTATAAACTAATTTAGCATTTGAGCTACGTAGTCATAAAATTTTCTCCCGTATAGTGTAACGATATGATAACTCTTTTACCTTGTTCAGTATCAGACGAGGGTCAACGATGGTGCCTTTCTTGTCCGTTTTAAGGAACTCGTGAGCTACGTGATAAACGACGCTCTCATAGCCCCGTTGATCTGCAACGAAATAGTTATCGTCTCCAAAGTCAGCGAAAGTAGGCAACGGCATGGTGTTCTGAAGGCTTGTTACTCTTGGGGGCTCTGCAAACTCATAATCGTAAGTGTAGTAGTCTATCACCATGTCCACTGGAGTTGAGGGCACACTGCATCCAGAATAAGCACCGACAAAACTGTCAACTCATCTCCTTCCCCAAAAAAAGTTAAAAATAAGTTAAAAATTAGTCATCTCTGTTGGATAATCTTGTTGCATTGCCTCAGCGTTTTTAAACAAGAAGACTAGTTCAGTTAGGTTTTGAATTAGTCAAGATAAGAAGATTAGTTCAGTTAGGTTTTTGAATTAGTAATTCTATTGTTATTTGAATTAGTAATCCGATTGTTATTTGAATTAGGAATCCGATTTGATTGGTTTTTGTACTCCCTATATATATAGATGAAATAATCAAGAGGAATAGCCAAGCCCTCTTCTAAAGAAAATCTTCTTCTTCTATTTCTGTTGCTATTTTCTCTACATTTGGTATCAGAGCCAAAAGGGTTTAGCCGAAAAGGAAAAAGAAAGGAGGCGGCTGCTTGAGTTATTGAGTTGGCCTTGAGAGAGAGAAAGCAAATAATTGGGTGCTTCTGTGTGAATTATTTTGCCGCGGGTGCTGCTGGTGAAATAATTGATTGAAGGGTTGCGGCTAAAGGCAAAAACAAATAGGTGCTGCTGCTATTTGTTTCTTTTGGCCGAAGGAATCAAAGGGGAGAGCTCGGCCAAAGACACAAGGAAGGATTCGGGTACTTCTTTTTTGGTTGCGGCAGAAGCAAAGAGGTTCTTTTGAAGTTGCAGCGGAAGAAAAGTACAAAGCTCGTGTTGTATGCCAAAGATCATGCCGCGGAGCATCATCACCAGCGGAATTGACGGGGCTGCCTCGGGTGCGCTGACGAAGGAAAGCACCGGCGTCTCCCTCCACTACCCGATGCTGACGAATTCGAACTACGCAACCTGGGCTATCAAGATGCGCGTGTACCTACAAGCAAAAGGTGTGTGGGACACCATCCAGCCTGGGACCGACGTGGAGACAAGGAAGGACAAGATGGTACTCGCCGCCATCTATGAAGCTATCCCCGAGGAAAATCTTCTTCTCATAGCAGAGAAGGAGACGGCAAAGGAAGTTTGGGAGACGCTCAAGACAAAGTACGTGGGTGCTGATCGAGTGAAGCAGGCGAAACTCCAAACTCTAAGGAGTGAGTTTGAAACCCTTCGCATGAAAGAAGCGGAGACGATAGATGACTTCGCCGGGAGGCTGACAGCCATAGTCAGCAAGACCGCCGGCCTCGGCGGCAAGATCGAAGAAAGCACCACCGTCAGGAAGTTCTTGGTCGCCGTCCCCAACAAATTCCTACCCATTGTCACATCGATCGAGCAGTTTGCCGATCTGACGACGATGACATTGGAGGAGGCCATTGGTCGCCTCAAGACTTTCGAGGAAAGGATTCGTGGTGCCGATGGCAAGGACGATGAACATATTCTACTCACGAAGGCGGAGTGGAAGGCTCGCTGGAAGCAGTCCGGTGAGGGTTCATCATCGAACGCGTCAAAGGGGCGCGGCAAAGGAGCCGGGCGCGGCCAGGGGCGCGGTTCTGGACGCGGCCGCGGCACTGGGCCTGGAGAGGAGAACCGTAATGAAGAGCAAGGTGAGGAGAAGAAGAAGTTCGACTGGAAGAAGGTCAAGTGCTTCAACTGCGGCATTCTCGGGCACTACGCAAGAGAGTGCCGCAAGCCGCGGCAAGAGAGCAAGGAGCAGGTGAATCTTACACAGGCTCAGGACGATGAGCCCACGTTGCTGATAACGCAGGTCTATGCGCTCACGGAAGCCCCGACCGTTGACATCATGCTCAACGAGGTTCACGCGCGAGTGCACCTTGGCCGGGAGAACGAGTACCATGACGACATCTGGTACTTGGACACCATGACTAGCAACCACATGTCCGGGTGCAAAGCAAGCTTTGCCGAGCTGGACTCCAACATAAAGGGCTCGGTGAAGTTTGGAGACGGCTCCGTCATCGATATTTGTGGACGCATAACGGTGCTTTTCACTTGTCACAACGGCGAGCACCGTGCGCTGACGGACATCTACTACATCCCAAGGCTCCGCAGCAACATAGTGAGTCTTGGGCAGCTCGACGAACACGGCTACCAGACGCTCATCGAGGACGGTATGTTGTGGATCCGCGATCGGCAACGGCAGCTACTTGCCAAGGTAAAAAGGACCAAGAACCGCTTGTATCTGCTTAACCTTGATTTATCACAACCTGTGTGCTTGGCGGCAAGGTGCAGTGAAGATGCGTGGCGGTGGCACGCGCGCTATGGACACCTGAATTTTCAGGCCCTCCGTAGGCTGGCGTAATATGGTATGGTTCGTGGGCTGCCACAGATTGATCAGGTGGACCAAATCTGTGACGGCTGCCTTGTGGGCAAGCAACGGCGGACCCCGTTCCCGCAGGAGGCGAACTATCGCGCGGAGAACGTGCTGGACCTGGTACACGGCGACTTGTGCGGGCCTATCACGCCGGCCACACCAGGAGGCAAGAAGTATTTCCTGCTCTTGGTGGATGATCTCAGCCGCTACATGTGGCTAACACTCTTGGAGTCCAAGGACAAGGCAGCGGCAGCCATCAAGCAGTTCCAGGCGGGAGTTGAGCTGGAAGCTGGCCGCAAGTTGAGGGCCCTCCTCACCGATCGTGGCGGCGAGTTCATGTCCGCGGAGTTCGGCAATTACTGCGCAGACTGTGGCATCAAGTGCTTCCTCACAGCGTCATACTCGCCGCAGCAGAATGGCGTCGTTGAGCGGCAAAACCAGACGGTGGTCGCAATGGCCAGGAGCCTGCTCAAGTCCAAGGGGATGCCAGGAAGGTTTTGGGGTGAGGCTGTCACAACGGCAGTACATATCCTCAACCGCGCGCCAACCCGCAGCGTCGACGGCAAGACGCCTTACGAGGCGTGGTACGGGAGACGTCCGAACGTACACTACTTTCGTACATTTGGGTATGTTGGACACGTGAAGGTTGAGAAGCCAAACGTAAAGAAGCTGGACGACAAAAGCACGCCCGTGGTGCTCATTGGCTACGAGTCCGGCTCCAAAGCCTATCGGATGTATGATCCGGTCGGCAGAAGGGTACATGTGACCCGGGACGTCGTGTTCAATGAAGAGACAAAATGGGAGTGGGGTGCGCCAGGGGGTGACGAAGAGAGAACTGCTCCTGGTGAGATATTCACCGTAGAGTATACTACCCGTTCTATCACAGATGATGGTCGTAACGACGTGCCGGCATATGGTAGTGGCGAAGTGTCGGTACCTGCTTCGCCGAGTCGCACACTTGACAACGAGCCGCTGACCTTCTCTCCAAGCGTGCCCACACCGATGGCAACCCCAGCCGCACCCGGGTAGCGTGGAATTTGCAACCCCGCCAAGCAATGCTTCGTCCACCTCAGACGGTGCAGTGCCGCGGTACCGTACATTGACAAACATCTATCGGAACACATCCGAGAATGAGCACGAGTACAGCGGGCTATGTCTCATGGCGGCCGAAGAACCTGGGAATTTTGTAGAAGCCGCAAAGCACAAGTGCTGGCGGCAAGTGATGCAAGAGGAGATAAAATCCATCGAGGAAAATGAGACTTGGCATCTCACTGATCGGCCGAGCGGGTGTCGACCCATAGGCCTGAAATGGGTCTACAAGATCAAGAAGGACTCGCATGGTGTTGTAGTGAAGCACAAGGCACGGCTCGTCGCCAAAGGGTACGTGCAACGGCAGGGCGTGGGTTGATTGAGGTCAAGAAAAAGCAACAAGATTAGGGAGTGATTGTTGAATAATCTTGTTGCATTGCCTCAGCGTTTTTAGATAAGAAAACTAGTTCAGTTAGGTTTTGAATTAGTCAAGATAAGAAGATTAATTCAGTTAGGTTTTTGAATTAGTAATCCTATTGTTATTTGAATTAGTAATCCGATTGTTATTTGAATTAGTAATCCGATTGGATTGGTTTTTGTACTCCCTATATATATAGATGAAATAATCAAGAGGAATAGCCAAACCCTCTTCTAAAGAAAATCTTCTTTTCTGTTGCTGTTTTTTCTCTCTACAATCTCCAGTTTTCTAAGCTCCATGGCCAAGCAAGCGTGCCCTAGTTATCCGAAAAGTTGAACAGTTTAAAGTTGCATGCGACAGGAATCACATGCATGACAGATTAGAGTGAAAGCATATTATATTATGCATGCATTCCAAAAATTATTTATTTATATGGGTATTTATAGATTTGTCTCCTT